>JBAHVQ010000456.1:1481203-1506199 GCA_036872915.1 Nanipora kamurai | reverse complement strand
CAAAACATCAGTATCTGTAAATGTGATACAGAACTGATGTTTATTTAATCAGTTCTGTATCGGGGTATACAGACATTAAATCGAAGGAAAGATGCATGTAAATTAGGAATAAAAGATAACAGGTTTAGCTGGAAATATGTTTTCTGCGTGAGAACGAAATGGAGGGTAAGACCGAAGTAATACGGCGACCGCCTGTCGTATCGGGGAAATGTATGGCGTCAGATAATCAGTACAACATCATGAAAATCTATTTAACACTCTGCAAGTGTCAAATAAGTTGTTAAACGACAAGGTAGTTAGCGTTAACTTCTTGCTCCTGAACATGCATATCTAGTCAGTTAATTGTTCATTGAATACCCGAGTGAACGGGAAGAAAGTTTTCCAATTCAAAAGACACGAACACCTGTTTATGAATTATTAGTGATAGCTTCCTAATAGTCTACTGCAAATGGATCAATGTGAGTGGCTGCCCTAGGTGAGATCTAATGCTTGATAAATATGGAGTAGCGGCGGGCAAAGCAGTAAGGCCTCGTTTTTCAGTCAAAAACGATGCCTATACCTAGGTTTTCGTCACGAATTTGGAAAACCAACAACAATGAATTACTTTCTACTACAATACCTTAAAGTTACTCACTCTCAATGCATCAAAGCTTTTCCAATATTTCTAGGAAGCCCTAAGTATACCTTTTCTATGGAAATAAATTGTGAACTTCAAATGTCAGTCCTTAGACAGTGTTCACAGAAACTCTTGCTTTTAGGTTGTTGGTATTATTTTTGAGTTATCTTCACTAAATGCTCCGGCGAATCCAACCTTAAAGGTCAGAATTATGGAGAAGATAGGTAGATGTATGATTAAGGCTGAAGAGTTTCTTGTTGTAACCAGCTGTGGTTTTTCTTGCTCATTCTCGCGAGAGAGTTGTATTAAAATTTCCTATTTCTAAACTGCGTGACTTGATGACACACGAAACTCGTAGGAGGAACGGTCTTATAAATAAAAGATAACTGATCGATCAATCGTGTCGGGGAAAAAAACTACGAAATTATACATCTGGTGCAATGTACTGAAGATATCTTGGTTGGAGGCCTAGCGTCAAATAAGTTGTGAAACTAATGAATTTTAAACCTCCATCCTTACATAGTTTCAGTTGAAACTCTTACCTTTAGGTTGTTGGTATTGTTTTTGAAGTAACGGCCATTCCTCACTAAATGTTCAGTAAGTCAAGTCCAAAAGACAAAAAGGTCACTCGAGACCAGAACAAGATGGCTAGAGTGGGCATTCGTCATTAATGTGTAGCTTGAAATGTGACGTTGCCTGTACGTAGGTAGGTGAATATTTTATGTGAAGGAGTTTTATGCTGTGACCAGCTGAGGTTTTTGCGTTCATTCTCGCAACAGAGTTGCGCTAAAATTTTAACCTACTTTCTTTTAACCCAACCGTATTTCTAACTGACGTGACTTGATGACACACAGAACTCGTCGCCTGGTTTAGGGAACGATCTAATCATAAATAAACGAAAACAGATCGATCTGTCGTGCCGGAAAAAAATGACATTAAATAACGAGTGCAATATCATGAAAATACCTCTAACACAAGCCAAGTGCCAGGTAAGTTGTGCAACTTCAAGGTAGTCAGGTGAGTGCTGGCTTCTTGCTCTTGAACACTTGTAGGGTTATATTGTTACAGACACCCCTAATGGTTCTGAATCTTTCTTACAATTTTCGACACCTAACAACTCTCGAAAATTTCCTTCACCGAATATAATATCACATATTAAATAGCTTAAGTAGACGAGCAATAGCTTAAGTAGACGTCACTCCAAGTGACGAGCCATACCGGACGAGTAGAGATGGTTCGTCGCTCGGAGTAACATTTAACATCATTATTCTCTACCCCAGTTCATTCTTCTACTTAAGCTATTTAAAATCACATAGGATTCAAATGTCCCGATATGGAGGAAACTAATATACGTTTCGAAATATCAAGAGCCCAAAGTAACATCATTTCGCGACCAGCTCCCAACTTGACCTGTAGCTCAATTGGTAGAGCGTCGGGCTAGTAAACGGAAGGTCGCGGGTTCGAATCCCTGCCGGGCCAAGTAGAGTTTTCTCTACTTGTCCGGTATGGTTCGTCACTCACAGTAACATCTAACATCATCATATATTAAATGGGTTGTGGAAGTATGACCGTAAACTTATTAATTTCCTACTTGCTTTTAATGAAACTCAACTTCACGTTTATTTGCAATGAACAACAGCTTTGATTGAGGTCATACCATTACCAACATGCACGAATAAGTTGTAAACTCAGTTAATTGAAGGGAGACTTAAGCGATCGTCAAACGATCCAACTTTGTTGGATGCAATATTGTTTGACCGTTTATCATCCTATATTGGCCCAACATTTTTGTTGGAAATTATGTTTGCTTTCGATCAAACATCTGAGCCAACATGCTGATTTGTCCAACAAAGTTGGATCATTTGATTATGGCTTTAAAGGGGGAGCCAAGTTCTAAACTAGCGCGCGGTATTTTTAAAATTCAAGAAGACTGGTAACGATTCAATATGGCCGCTCTCTTGGAAACTTCTCAAAGTGGCCTTGTGGATTGATTTTGTTTAAATATGCAGCCGAACTTGGGACAAGATCGAGCCGGAGAGGATGTGTGGAGTGAGTACAGGAATAGAGTTATTATTTAAAACAGTTTTTATTTTTGTTTGAGGGTTATTTTTATATAAAACCCTTAGTTGAACAATGCAGGGTAAACTTGCTCGATGCACTGTCTTCATGCTTGGTGCATTTTTACAAAGAGATGGAGAGTGTGGACATGTTTTGTTCCCAAGACCATATGGGTTGATACCGATTCCTTTTGGTTAAAAGATAAATCATATCACGTCTTAAAAGAAGTTCGTAGTTTCTACTAGTAAAACAGTTCGTCAGCTAGGTTGGAGCAATGGGCTTTTTCCTAATAAATAACTTTATAAGAAAGATCTTACTCTGCTTCTAGTCACAAATGTGATACAGTTGATATGTTTTAAAGCACAGAAGAAAAGTTGGAAGGAAAGGCAGACCAAGGGTCCATTACCAAAATATACTGTACATTAGGGAAGCTGATTGGAAAAATTTTTGGAGTGACCAAACTCAGAGAATGTGTACGAATTGTTCACGGACATGTTTACCCATTTAGGCTGCTAATCATTGAAATCTTGAAGCCTAAACACTGGACTTGTATAGCAAAGTTAAATAATACATGCCATAATGTTGAAGAAAAGACATCTGTGCACCTTTGTGACTAGGCAAGGGGATTTGGTTGTCCCAGATTGATGCAAACACCAAGAATGCAGGCATTACTAGAGTTTGGGTTATAATGATGGTAAAGATGAATTAGATCATGGTGATAATCATCAACATCATAAGTATCACTATTATTGTTGTCATCATAGTTGACAGAAGCAGTGGCGTCAACACCATCATCATCATTGTCGTCTTGACTATCAAAAATGACTATCAACATCACCCTCATCATCGTCACATTCCTTCTCCTCCTCATTGTCATCACTGGCATCACCAGCACAGTCATTAGCACCATTTTCACCATTAATATTAATATCACCATCATAATCATCAACATTATTAGTTTTGTGACCAACACGTTGACCAACACATCATAGTTATAGTCATCATATTCACCACCATCATCACCACCATCATCATCATCATCATCACCACCATCACCATCACCATCATCATCATCATCATCACCATCACCACCATCATCATCACCATCATCATTACCCTGACCTTTATTGTCATCACCATCATCATTGCCATCATCATTGCCATCATCACCACCACCACCATCATCATCATCACCATCATCATCACCATCATCATCACCATCATCATCACCATCATCATCACCATCATCATCATCACCATCACCACCATCATCATCAACATCATCATCATCATCACCATCACCACCATCATCATCACCATCATCATCACCACCATCATCATCATCATCATCACCATCACCACCATCATCATCATCATCACCACCATCATCATCACCATCATTACCCTGATCTTTATTGTCATCACCATTATCATTGCCATCATCACCATCATCACTGACAACATCACCATCACCATCACCCTGATCTTGATTGTCATCACCATCATTGTCATCATCACTGACATCATCATAAGCTTCAGCACAATCACTGTCATCATCATCACCATCATTATCATCAGTGACATCAGCACAATTACGTCTTGTAGATGTTGCTACTTGGAAATCCGATATTTCTTCCAAAGTATCATTTTTACGTCAGTATATCACAAAACAACCCATTCCTACGAGCTGGACACACACACTCCAGACCCAGGAATTGTACTTTGTCACAGTTCTCAAGCACTGTAGCAGTTACGACCTTACAGAAGAAGATCTGGACAATGTCGACGTGATTGTCGAGATTGTTGATGAGTTTGTATTCAACGGTGGGAAGGAACTTTCAGCCTTACAGGAGTTGCAGCTGTTAGAGATTCTATGCACCCATTTCCAGGCACAAAACGACGACGTTGTGAGATGTTTGCAGTTTGGTGCAATGTTTAATTTAAGTCCGGAGGATGAATTGAAGGTGAGGATGGACGATCCCGGCTTCAGCTGTACATGTCTTGAGCAAACGTAAACATTATTGTAAGCTTAACGGTAAATTAGCCTTGGTATTTTTTAAGAATGAGTCGAAATGTGGGACGAAACGTAAGACTTCGTAAACGTCGAGCAAAAGGGTGTATTGGTGGAAGTACAACTGTAATCAAATAACTGAACACAATTTTGAAAACCGGCACAAGCCCCCGGATAATTAGCTGAAACTTATATGCCGACAAAGAAACAGATATAAACAGACACAAAGTCACAAAGACTCGGGTACACAGTCTCAGACATAAAGTCACCGAAACAGAAACAGACAGACACAGACCACAAGACGAGAAGACAAACATACAGGCACAGACGCACGGAAACAAACACAAAGCCGCAGACACAGACCCCAAGACGCGAACACACAGACACATAGACTCAGGCACAAAGGCATGGAGCCAGACACACAAACACGGTCACAGATGCACGGAAACAGACACAAGCCACAGAGACCCAGACTGAGAATCCGACACAAGGACAAAGACACAGGCATCGACAGACACGGATTCACGTAAACAACCGCAGACGGATACAAATAGCGACTAAAATACTGACCCAAACATAGTCCCAGACATAATCAGTCACACAGACAGTTATAGACGTAAACATAGCCTCAGACACCCTGACGTAGACAAAGCTGCATGAACAAAGACGCGGACCGACACAGACTCGGTTGCATTTTTTGGTACAGCTCTAAAACTAGATAAGGACAGACATCCACAGACACTACTCAACACGGACCGGTTGTATAAAAAAGTGATTAACTTTAATCATGATTAATGTGTAGTTTTAACCAATCAGGATGAGAGGATAAGAATCTAACTACGTTTTAATCACCCGATAGCTGACTTAATCATGATTAAGAGTTCTATACAACCGGCCCCAGATGTATACTTTTTTCTTAAAATCGACACTTTCTTCCCACAGGAGTTTCGATGCAAAATGCTCGCGAAACTTGTGTCCATGTCAGTTGCCTTGGAATGTTCTGCTGTTCTAGAATGTGTTGGCGTCTGGATTCAGGTAAATTACACCCGGCTGCTTTGTATACTTTTACAAACATTTTCGCAGAAAGACAAACGTTGGGGGATTAAAAACCTTCTTAGCAAACAAAAAGCGATATTTAACCAATAAACTAAAATAGAGCTAATACGGACTTTCTGAGCTTTTTTATGCTAAAAATATCACTTAGATTTATTAATTGTCTTTTCCTTTCGTAATTTTGTAATAAACTTCTCTCTTTAGAAACACCGCTCTTCATTAAAAGACATCCTAGACCTTACCCGAGCTGTTGTTTACGATTACTGTGTCCTAGTTCCAACTTCACTCGGTTCTCTGGAAACACTTGTCCGTCATTCTGCTTTGCTGGCATCCCAGTTCATAACCGCCGTAACTTTGATGTACCCCATGCATAGCCGACAGTCAAAAGGTACCGTTCTTCTTAAGATGGCTCCCTACAGTTTCTCTGTTTAGAGGATGCACTGAGTATGGTCTCCATTTATGGGCATTTCGATCTTTAAAATAGTTGTAAGTTCGGTACAAAGTGCGTCTAACTGTAGAAGAAGCATGATAAACATGTCAAGGTGGTAATAATGGCGCTGGAAAATCGGCTTATTTTCACGATTATCACATTTAAGACATATTATCTTCGGATTTTCGGTGAATTTTTCGAAGATTGGTATGAGGGTAAATATTTAATTAAAGAGTAAAATACAGTATCGAAATATTAGGATAAGTTGTCTAGGTAGGTTTTTTGCAATAGACTTAGTGGATTTTAGAAAATGCTGTCCTATGAAAAATTTTGAATAATCGATATGTTGTTGAGCTTACTCAGTTTGCTTTACTTGCGAAGTTTAAAAGAAATTCACCGAAGCAAACATCCAAAATTTCCCCATTTATAGTGGCGCAGTCGGTACTGTCGTAATAGAATAACGATTCGAAGAATCCTCAGTGTATTGTTCCTAACTGCCTTATTGGAGTCTCGTGCATTCTGTTTTTTTCTTATTTCCATTGGTTTCGCAGACAAAGGTTTAACTAATGGTAAAAAATCGACAAGCTTTTTACCACCTCGTTCTTTGCTAACATTGGTGGCTAACTGGATCACCACGGAGTCAGGAATTTCCCTTACGGCTTTCCCGCAACACCTAGTCTTACTTCCGAGCTGCCGAATATCACAAAGTGATTCAGAGGTGCCTGCGCCATCGGGCAGACTTGCCGTGTCTCCCGTGCCTGGATTAATTAGATGGAGCATCTTGGGACCCGTGTGTTTCATGACCGAGCGCCAAACAGCACCAGGCGAGTATCGCAAGGCTATCATGTTGGTGTTTTCTCAACTACAATTCGGGGTCCTTCAGACTTTTTTAACCGCCAAGAAGCAAATGGATGAGCGGGGTCAAGACTGTGAGATCGAGCCTGGTGAAGTAATGGAGGAAGAGTTAGACTACAGGAGTTTGGTTACGGTAAATGATCTTAAAGTGATTTCTGAAGAGCTCTTGGACGCCGTCGAAAATTTATCAATTCAAGGTAGGCAATGTCATCACAAACTATAAGAGGACATTGTCTCTCTAACACTGAATTTAGAGATGGTGGAGTGTTCACTGTTTGCTTCCCCTGTATGATTTCTCTTTCTGATTCCGTTTTTCGGCCTTCTCGTCAATCGTTATATATTTCTCAAAGTCATTAACAATTCACGAGAAAAACACAAAGGAAATTAATAACCGGACGGCGTTTGGACATGTGTTTTCAACTTAATTCTGGGTGTTTGGATATCAAATCAAACAGTCCTCGTGTTTGATACCGTACGTCATACATGAGAAGAAGTGTTCAATCTGATATCCAAATACGCAGAATTGAGTTGAAAAACGAGGCGATAGCCGAGTTTTTTAACCAACTTCGAGAAGTTTGGAAATCAGATCAAACACGACTTTCTGGTATGTGTGTTGTCTTCTCAAACAAATCCTTATTTAAGGAGAAAATCGGATTTGAAGATGTCGGAATTTTATGCCGTCTCGGTACTGATTTCCTTCGCGTTTTCCTCATGCACTATTAATGAGTTTGAGAAGATGTATATTTTATTTATTTATTGCCTTCTTTCTATTTTCTCTATATCTACAATTTCCCTAAATTTCTTTTCCACTTCTCCCCTTTATTCCTCATCTTTCTCTCCGCTCACTTCTCTTCCTTTTCTTTCATCTTTTCATTCTTTTTAACTTCCACGTCATTCCCCTTTTCCCCTTCCTACCCTCTCACTCATCTCTTCGCCCTATTTTTCGTCTGTCCAATTTCCTTCTTCCGCTTTTCTCTGTTCTACTTCCTCTTCCTCTTTTCCCTTTCCTCCATCTTTTGCTCTTTGTCTTCATTGATTTCCCACTCTTCGTTCTCTCTCTGGCATTCTTCCTCCCTCTTTCCGGATTCCTCCACATCTCTTACTTCTCTGACACTTTTCTTTCTCTTTGTCGTCGTCTTCTCACCCGAGCCCCACACGTATGGTGTGAATGTTTTTTGGAACATATCGAACAGCGATGCACAACCAGTTCTGTTAAGATCTTTGTTTGTGTACAGTATATTGACGAATCATCAACGAGTATTCCCATACATAGTCATGTGCCGCAATAACTTTCTGATAATGAAATCTGTGTTTGTTGTATAGTCATATAGAAAAGCATTACATGGTGTCCATCTCTTCGAACCTTTTACTATAGTAGAATTTTGTTTTTTGTTGGCAATGTTCCTGTAGAATTAAAGACAGAGATGGTTGACCTGGCCATTGACAGGTTAGCACAAGTCATACAGGTAGCTGAAACCACTGGCTGTTTGTCCGGAACGAAAGGTAAGGAGTGTTTCCACATTTATTGACTGCTGATTTCGCCACCAGTTTTAATGATTTTTAAAGGATATCTCTTACCGTGACATTTCTAGATGACTTAACGTTAATCTAGATACGGGTTTTACGGCTTCCTTTTGTAGCACTTTTTTAACTGAAGAAACTCACTCGCCCATTTATTCACACGCTCGCTTGTTTATTGTTCCTCCGTCCCTTCATTGATCATTCTCTTTGTGTTGTTGTCTTTAGAAGCTGTTGATTTATTGTACCGCTTTCTTTTGCAGCTGAATTCGAAACGGTCTATCCTGATCTACCTCGAACAAGGTTAGCACTTACTTAAACGAAAGATAATACTAAACAGTTTTCTTGAATAAACATATTTTACCTAAGGTTGATACTTGGCTGAATAGAGTTGATGGATTTTTAATAATTTTATCGTGAAAAATTTTGAAAACTCGATAAGTTGTTACACTTACTCTGTTTACTTTTTTTGCCAAAAGTTTAAACAAATTTGCTGTGGTGCTGTTGTCATGCTAGAATAACCACTCGACAATATTAGTATGTATGCATGCACACCAAATCATATTTAGTTTCCAGTTCCCTATGAAAATTGCCCCGAGGAACCACATTAGCCCAGCCCGACACTTCCCGGACTCACGCTGATCCGGGCTGCGAAGAACCTTAACCTGAAGTTAATCTCCCTCCTTTTTTTCCACCATTCCTTTCCAGCAGCCTAGAAATTTCAGCATTTTGAAAGGTGATAAATACCTTTGCCTTTGTAATTTACACCTCATTGTCCTGTTTTTAGGTTATTAAATTTAGTCTTGCAATCAGTATAAACAGGTATGACCTCTGGGCATGTGGACACAGATCGAGGTATGGTAATTCTATACAATATCGGGGAATGACAAGTTGGCTTGTCGGTCTGACCAACATCTGAGAAAGGACGAGAACAACGCAAACGTGGACACAGTTGAGGTTTTCAAGGAGCGGGAACTATAGACATTGAAGGCAACACAAAGGAAATCTATAATACTTTATTCCCGGACGCTCACGCTGTTCATTTTGTCGTCCAGTTACGATGATTTACTCGGCGATATTCAGTTCTCTTTTGTGTAGTTTTATGCGCCATGCAAGTTTGTAATCAGCTGATAAATAAGGTGATAATAAGTTGATATGCTTTGTGCTAAATACATATATTTAACAAATAGATTTCATTTTTCTTTTATCTGTTCAGTCATAGATGCACAGATGACATCAAAACGTGGAAAGAGCTGAAAAAATGGCCCACGACGTGATAGCCGAGTGGAAGAGTGGGTTATCGACGTTCTTATCACGTTGTGACGTCTTCTTGTCCGTCAATAATTGAACGGACGACGGGAAAATGAAATCTAGTTGTTTTATCCAATAAACAATTAAAACAATGGAACAAATTAAAGTATTTAACATGATTGAAAGCTTACGGGATCGTGGCTAACGACCAATGAAAATACATGAAGATTGAAATTTATTGTTTTAATATGTTAGAACATGTGTTTGTGTGTAAATGTGTGTGTGTAAATAGGACACAGCTAAAGTGCCTACATGTATGTAGCTTCAATAGCTTTTAAAAACTACTTTTTAAACTAAGTTTTAAAAACACTGTGGTTTAAGGTTAACCGCATGATAGAGGAGTATTGTTTGAGGAGTTTTGATTGTTGAGTATTTTGTTAGAGACGGGAGAACTGTGGACAGAGAACGATATAGGAGATGCTATTCCTATATTTGAAGACATTTTGAAAAAAAAAATTAACAGTACGGATCTCCAAACGATCTTACAAAACCAGAGAAAGAAGTCAGCGGTGGAGGACTTGAAGGAAAGATATTTAATCTTCACGGGCTGGTTGCACTGTGTGGAACAAAGCTCTACTGATTTCCAAGGCGGTAGTGCTTCACCAGATTCAAAGTTTCGTATAACTGGGTTTTGTTCTAGCCCAAGTGGTATTCAAGGTGTGCATTCAGTAATGGAAGAGGCAAGCACTGTTGAAGCTGACGTCTATGGTAGCGACAAACAGGTTGACCTCTCAGTATCAGCACATGCTACAGGCGAAGAGATGGATGGTGGACAAGTAAATCAAGGTTTCCCTGCTGTGACACACTCGCTAAACAGCTCATCGTCTAAAGGTGATTAATATGAAGAACGGAATGATAGTGATTTCGACCAGGACGGAGATTGTCTTGGTAATGGTGATGGTAATAATGACAGTGAAGGTGACAACAGTGTTGGTAACAATGAGGCGAGTGGAAACACTGATACGGAAGGTGACAATCAATCGGATGTTGACTTTATCGTTTGTGGTAATCCTGACAGTGATCATTATAGCGACACGGAAGGTGATATGCCAATTTATGTTGTGAACGACGATGATGGCGAAAATGATCACGAGCCATCCAATGAACAAACTCCTCCAAGCAGCGCATGCGTGATCAGCGTATTGCCGAATGATGACGTTGATAGAGATGACGTGCTATGATGACACAGTTACGAAGAGTCACAGGAAATGTTTATTTTAATTGTTCAGTAACAGAATGTGTTATAGGTTGCAAGTCAGTTAGAATAAACCAACGGAGCGTTGTGCAGATACTGCCAACTAAAAAAAAATCCTGGCTTAGCCAGCAATTTTGCAGTGTTTTCTTCGCTGTTTTGAGACGGTCGATATGTGTTTTGGTCCTGACTACAAGATAAGGTAAACCGTATAGACGTCTATTCATAAATGGTGGGAGATTTGAAATTCTTTTATATACATATAAATTGGCCCTTATAACCTTGCTTTAGAGTAAAAATTCTTCTGAATTTCTCACACAAAAGCGAGTTTATAATGGCTACTTTATATGCATATAAATTGGCTTTAAAAATTCTTTTGAATTTCTTACACGAAAACGAGTTCGTAAGGGCAAATTTATATCCATATAAAAGAATGTTATTTTGGCGGCCATTTATGAATAAGGTCTATATGGTTGTTCGTTCTGGCTTTCACGTTTAACTCACTGAAGTCATCAGGATGTATTGCTAAATTTTCCACTCCAGAAATTCTGGAAAGACTGGATTCTGGGAAACCTACGTGAGTTGTCATATGATGAAAGTTTACAAACGGAACCATAAACCAATCATAACTTGCGCTTGTTTTCTGGAACTTAGTCCTTCCGTGGTTTCTGGAGTAGTCAATTAGCGTGCGAATCGTAAGCAAGACTTGCGTCTTGCTGGACTTGTGTCTCAACACTTTTGAAAAAATTGACGTACAAAATATTCATGTCTATCACATGTGTCTGTTGCAGTTCTTCCTAGCTCGGAACTCAAATCCAACGCACTCGCACATTTATTAACCGTTTTTTGTCCGAGGACTTTTCCCTTGACGAGTAAAATCATTTGGCGTCTGGCGTTAACCAAAGTAAAATACTAAATCTCCATAGGTCACTGCGAACCTATACGGACAAGGAGTTAAGTAATAAAAGAAAAGAAGAAGAATATAACGTCGCCCGTATCCCGTAATGCCTCGCTGGATCTAATTCCAACCCAACTCACTCGGCCCAGGTTCCCCCCGTGCTGTCAAAATGGCGACATACAAAAGTGGGAGAGGTAGGTATATTTTCCATATTTTCTTGGTTCTTTTCATGGTGGTTTACCGTTTTAATGTTTTATTAAAAGGACCAAGAGGAGGAGATCATCGTAAACGGGAAGGATGGTCCGGTTCCAGGTAAAGATGGTTACTTTCGTTTTCATTAATACCTAACGACGACTGCTGGCGTCCCCTGTATACTTCTGTTTATTCAGCTTTCTCACGTATTTTGAGGCCACAAAGGAAGACGAATTAGATTTTCAGGGTGAAAAGAACTTGGATAATAGTCCCGTAGAACAACTTCAGGTTGTTTTTTTTTAATTCATCGCCCCTTGGTATTTCACAGCATGCAGCAAACCTCACCAGTTTTTGGCATTAATTTGCCAATACAAATAGCGTTCAAAGGTCGGTTGAATTATTTCGTCAAAATGTACTTGTTAGTTTGAAACTCCGTCGGAAGTTAGAAGATCTAAATACCAATCAAATACCTTGAGCTGATAGGAAATAAATTTGTTGTTCAAGAGTAATTCAATGTATATGCTAAAATTAAATCGTTATTGTTATTAAAATTTGTACTATTGATATTTTTACTATTGCTACTATTGCTGTTTTTATTGTTGTTGTTGTTATTTATTATGGTTATGATTATTAGCAGTCAGTATGTTGTTGTTATTTATGGTTATGTAAACCATGTAAACTTGCCCAAGTGTGTGGTGATAAGCTGCATGTGCAGATTTTTGGAAAGTCTATAAAACACTAAGCTTGCTGCAGCACCTTATAGAAACAGGTCAAGTCAGTATGCAACGTGAAATGTACTCCAACAAACAACATCTTGTAAACCCAATTGGCAATAAACATGGTGATCAACTCTTAGCATACAACTTAGTACAATTGATTTAGCTATCCTGCCTGCTGCCAATTGGCAGCGATGAGATGATAACCAGCTATGCTGTTTGTGATTGCTAACAAAGCCTCCATCAAGGACCCAAGGAGTCCCCCATTCAACCAATGGTACCTCCTCCATCCCATGATCAACAAGTCACCTGTCTAATATGGGGAAGTTACAATAAAACTACCATTGTGAAACACAATTTTTGCAATCATTGTCCCCCCAAGACAACCAACAAACCTTAATATGAATCCCTGGCTTCTGTATCAGAGGATAACAAGAAGTAAAAAAAACAATAAGGGGGGAGCAAACAGGAGGACAAAAGAAAACCAATTATGTATGGGGCAAATGAAATAGCAATTTAAGCATTAGAATGCTTGGACAGGCTATTTATATAGCTTTCCATACAAAATACAATTGTTGTGATATTTGAACTGCAAAACAACATGAAACTGATTATGAAACTGACATGTTTGACATAACTTTTAATCCATTAAGTGGCAAGGGCTCACTCTGGTATCTTATTCTGGCTAACACTAGACAATTTTACTTGGCACTGGGTTTGGCCCTGGGCAATAAATTAATGAGTTAGTAAAGTTGAAATATCAATGTGATAAATTTCTTGTTTTGTTGGTCATATACTGAGTTTACAAGATGTTATTTGTAAGTGTATGTTACTAACTCCAGTTGGTTAGGCCTGAGTTAAATGTTTGAAGTTTTGTCTTTCAGGGATTATAAATCTGGGTCTTCCAGTCCAGGACCAAGACGAAGTAACTCAGCTTGGCACAATACTTATAGATCAGATTTTCATAAAGAACATAAAGATTCACATAGGCTGTATGCTCAGTACTTATTAGATGGTAAGCTGAATATTTCTAAGTAACATTTTTCTTCTGCTGGTGCAATTTGAACTTGATGGAAGATTTTCATATCAGATGTGATTCATTAGTTTCCAACAGTTCCATCACAGCTACTTCTGTTGGATAGCATTTCTGAGTGATAAGCTGATCAAGAAAAATCCAGGTCACTGCCTGATATGGCAAATTCTCATTTGATATATCATACAGCTTTATTGGCTTATATATATATTGGCCTTCACCATCCATTATATGTTACAAATGATTCTTGATACTTGAATACAGGGTGAAATGCCAGAAAATGAGAGCAATTAGTACTAAGGGTACATTTGATTGACTCTATTCCACAATAAGAATATATTTGTGAATATTTGAGAATAGCTAAGGTGCATTTGAATACTCTGGAATTATAACAGTTCAATGAAATGGATATTCTGCTTTATTCCAACTATACTAATGCCAGAGTTGGGTCAATCAAATCCACCCCTAAATACATTTATACCAGCAGCCTGAGCACAAAAGTTTGAAATTTAAATTTAGTGTAGTATTCAATTTATTGTTTTCCAAACAACTACTAAAGTAAAAAAAAGAAACATATACATTCAAAAAATAATCGCTATAGAGAATAGAAAAGATATTCAGGGGGTAGTCATTTTGTCAACACATTTGCATACGTTACTCTGTTACTGGTTGGTCCCACCGTACCACTGAAGACTTCTACATAAGTATTGACATGTACTGTAACTGTTTTGTAATCAGCCCCTTGAGATCCTGAAGATAAATGATGCTGTTACTATCTTGGATTCCTGGTTCCCCATACAAAAGAAGTTATTAACTTCTGTTAACTTAAATTCTTTTGTTGAAGTTCACGATGACATCATGTGCAAACGATCTATTTTTCTCTCATTCTGACCACAAGCATATATTTTTTATCATTAAGTGGTGAAAATTAATTCAGTTCTTCATGAATTACATGGCTTTTACATTACCTTCACAGAGTGGAAAAAAGTGGAACAAGAGTTAAACAAGGAGTCCTCAAAAGGCAAGTAACTTGCTCACTGCTGCCTAAAATATTACTTGATGTAGTAAGACGTTATCACAGTACAGTACCATTAGCCGTTGCCAGAACTTAGCAAGATAGGTGTGATAGTGTTCTTGGAGTCGTTTAGACAAGCAGATTTCAGGCAAGGAAGTTCCTCCAAACAATCCCAAGAACATGAGTGTTTCTACCTTTTCAACAATCTTGAATTTCTCTTTTTAACGGTCAGTACCAGGTAACACTGAAAGACATAAAAGTAGAGTGCTGCGCCGGCAGTATTGAACGGCTTGTAGATAATCAATAGGTTTGGGAAATTGCCGGAACTTAAGAATGGAGAAACTGACGTTTCGAGCGAAGGCCCTTCGCTTCGTTTTTCCATTCTTAAGTTTCTCAAACCTTTCTCATTCTGGCAGTTTCCCAAACCTTTTGATTAACATTGAAAGACAGGCGTTTTAAAATATTGCGTGTTGCAGTGGTTCTCTACCTTTCTTGGTTTAATGATGAAAACAATTTGAAACTGACCTAGATAAAAAAAACTAGTGCCAGGGTTTTTGGCTGCTGTTAATAAGCTTTCCTCCATTACTAAAAAATACGATACATCCTCTTTACAGTCAAGGGTGTATCGGAACGAATTAAGCGAACTCTAAAATGGGCAAATTTTTAGTCTCGTTTTAATGCGCTGCAAACACTTTCCCAAATATTCAAAAAACTGGTACCAGGAATCATCTACAAAATTAAGCGCAAAGATTGTCGTTTCACTTACGTTGCACAGACGTTCATGGGATTCACGAGCAAAAGACGTAACTCCGGCAGACAAACCAACAACGAGGGCCTGACGGTACCTGTACAGTAGGCTCTACCACGTACCAGTCGATTCCTCCCAGGAATTGTGAATTAGATTCAAATACCTGGAAGTGAAGTAATTGCATAAAGGAAGAAACAAACTCCGAACAAGAGTGTCATCTTGATAACTCAAGATATGAGCTAAAATCAAGACAGAGTTTACAGTGGAATTGTTCCATTGTTTCTTTAAGTTGTCGGCTGGTTCCGGATTTAAGTAATTGCATCTCTCGCGACTTCGCCCTCGTGCACACGGGATATGGTCGATTAGTAGCTGGTCTTACTCAATCACCATGACAACTGCGTTTCAGTACCCAAAGTGGTAGGGTGCCTTGCCCTGTGGTTTTTAATTCCAACCCTGTGTGTTGTATGGCTAATGTATTGACCTTAACGCAGTATGATTAAGGTGACGAATTAAAGTGCATCCCAATGACGGGACATTGTGTGAATGAATCTCGTTTCTCATCTGGCATTGCAGAAACGAAGATTACTAAAACAGTGGAATACGTTGAAAAAAAAGAGACAAATATTAAAGGTAAAGGTAAAGTAAGAGCCTTAAAAAAGAGCAATATAAAAACAATGGACAAACTTCCCGCCCAATGTCCATTTGATACCTTTCCATTGCATCGCTGGAAGCAAAAAGAACGGTGACGACTTCTTTCAGCAAACTAACACCTGTGTACGGAAATGACATGTTTTGTAAGTACAATATCTCTCTTAGACAACCGTAGACTTAAATCTGGTGAAAAAAGTTGGGGCAATGGCTTGGTGAAATAGCTGAATGGAATTCTAGTGTTTCGGATGTAAATTCGTAGTTAACCGTGAGCTGAAACAAAAAGAAAAAGGCGAAAAACGAGTCAAGTAGATGCCAGCAATTAGCTCGTAAAGTTAAAAAGCCCGTTGTTATTTTTATCATTGATCAAAAGACAATTTGGGAGAGAAACAGGTAATCAAAGGACAGGCGTGATGAATAACAGAAGACATCAGCGAATGGCGTTTTTTTTATCTTTTTCTTTCTTTTTTTTTCTATTCGACTTATTACGCCTCCTTCGTACCCGTCCACTTCATTAACGAAGCGAGTTTCTTGCAGAGCTTTGAAGAACCAATCATTTTTCTTGCAGCTGACCAGCTCTTTGACATGGTTCGCTACCTCAAAAACAGAGAACAGAAAATGTCTCCCCCAGATTGAACAAAATGCTCAAGACAGAAAAACCTGCAGCGGTTTAATCTCTCGGCAATCTCCTCCGCAGCCATATTGAGAAAGTCAGTCCGTACAATAGCGCTCTATAAGAAGAAAAATGCTATTCAACAAAAAGAAAGGTTAAGAATCCGATTTATGGTTGGGAAAATTTTTTTAAAACGAATCGAAAATGTGATGAACTCAACCAAGAAGGTGGGAAGATATCCAAGAAAAATATTTCAGAACTGTTTGTAAAGAAACTTCCAATTGTATCATAATAGACATGCAATATTGTAATTGTTTAATATTACGAATTTATTTACTAGGATATATGTTGTAAAATTCATAGTGTAAAATTTGTATTGTTTCATATATGGTACAGTAGCTTCTTAAAAAAGTGCAGGCCACTAGCTTCCGTTGGTTTTTTTTCGTTTAACAATAAAGTGCATCTAATTTTAATTACAAAACGATACTGTCTCGTTACGTTTTGGCCAGTTGCCCGCAGTTGACTGTTGAAGGTAACGTTAAGCGTATTAAGGTAGCCCCCTGTAGTTTTTCGGGTGTGCGCGCGCGATCGTGTTTTCATAGGTCAGTTATTTTTCTAGTAATTTCTGTTGGTTTAGATATAAACAGTATTTTGGTGAAGGGTTTTTTTTTTCTCGTTTTTCACGGTAGCCGGTTGTGGAATATGGTCGAAGTGCTGGTACTTTATCGGTTAATAACTGTATACAAAGCGCATGTTGTAAAGGGCCGGGAATTGAAAATGACCGAACAAATGGCGTGGCAAACTCAATCTCGATCGAGAGCCTCCGCCGTTTCACTGGTAAACTATAATTCAATCAATCCATTTTTTTCCATTATGGTAAATTTCAAAACAGGTACAGTAAGTGTCGTACATTCTTGGTACAAAATCCCGTTTCCGTGTGATTGATGCAACGATCAAGGCGTCAATCGCATTCTTTTTCACTGAAACCAACTTTTTGTTTCCAGTGACAGATTTCCCCCAAGCTTTCGTTTACAAGATGCGGCGAAGGGTCCGGCAGCGATACTGTGGCAAATTTCGAGCTCCTAACTGAAACTAGAGGGGGAAATAAATCAACTGTGGGTTTTACCAAATGGTGCCGTTATTGGGCGAGCTGGAGGACAAACAGTGGCCATTTCGAATTAGCGCAGGTGGTTACTACGAAGCTAACATTGCATCCTGGTGCTGTTTTTAGGGCAACTTTTAGGGCAATTTTTTGTTTGCGTCTCTAAAACAGTTTTAGTCTACTCAGGGTGGCAAACGGATAGCTTTGGCGGGTGCCTTGAAATTTTAATTTCCTCCTTTTGTCATCTTCAGTGTCATCACTGATGAAACTGGCCTCCTCTACGCTGACTGGAATCTACTGAGTACTCAGTACTCAGTGTATAATATAAATAGATATAATGATTAATAAATCAGTCAAAATTTAGTCGCACAATAATCGCAAATAACTTGCTCGGGTACTCATTACCTTCCACGCGTAAATTCTTTACATTTGATCATACCACAAAAAAACCTTGGTACAGTTGTTTTCATTTCATTTCCCCTCTTGCACGTAAACCACAACAGGAAAATCCTCAAAACTCGTGGAGTTTACATTTAGTTTGCTGTTACTTCAAACTTGAAGAGAATTCGGAGAAAATTGTGCATGAGGTGTAAAAGTATACATGTTCTTTTTAAAATCCACTCATTAAATTAAGGGTACTTCATCGCTATACTCGCGAAAGGTTGTTTGGCCACTATTGTGATTTTCGGACGTGAAATTGTTTTTTTTAGAAGGTTGGCTTCTGCAACGTCTTTCTGTTACTATTCTCCCGCATCACTACAACCTTTCAGGTCTCTTGAACCAAAACAGCGAGCGACATCTCACAATTTATTCATTCGAGGTTCTGCTCTGGAATGTCGTTCAATATTCTAAAGCAACCCACTCGTTCTCGCTTACAAACGTGTCAACAACTTCTTTCATCGCCAAGTTTGGTATCAGCTGGTCTTGCGTTAATTCGGTCCTCGTCACGGGGTCAAAGTGTCCGACTCTCTGAATGTAAGAGACAGGAATTCGTGTAAAATGTGATGAAAGATGATTATTAATATGATCATTATTATAATTCTTTCTAATTTACTATTAATAAGTTTATAGCATGCTACTAATTTGTTTATTCTTATCGTTTCTTGATTTAACAATTTAATCTCTGACCTGTAAGTGTTCCTCGATGTCTTTCCTGTCATACCTGATGCACAGAGTTATGAAGGCTAACCGTGACAGTTCTTAGAATACTACTGCTATGTCATCATAAATGGTAGATACCCTTAAAAACTTCTAGGCAAAGTCCACTGGCCTGGGCTTTTGCCGTAGTCGGCCAACTACAGTTTCCAATTGTTGCCAGTGAGTGGGCCCACCAAAGAATCACGATAATAACCCCAAAATAACTTATTTAAATTAGCACGAATGACACACCGAAATAGTTTATTTGAACCAGGTCTCCAATGGACGACTCTTTATCGTGATTTTTAGGTGGGAAACATTTCGTTGTAACATTGATTGGATCGGATGCTACTGAATGCACATGTCATGGAACATATGCAATCCTTACTTAACTCTTTCGTGGCGAATAAGATCGCTAATGACCCTACGTAGAACATAAGAACAAACTTAATTTCTAAACAAACACAAAGAGAGAACAAAGAAAAAAAACAAACAACTTAGTCGCTAAAGAGTTAAAGGATACGTAATTCCACTTGGCGTGATCACTGGGTCTTTCATCAGTTCAAAGCTAATCTTTCCGCACAAATAGTCAGGGACCTCGCGCTCCTGAAACAAGCAACGGAGAGAACTTTTGATGAACATTCCTAGCATAACATGTCGATACAGCAAATCTCTGCAGTACTTGAGGCACTGAACATCACTTCCAAAGGGCTAAATACCAAGACGCACCTTTCGCCTTTGGTCGACTCTAGCAAAAAGTTCCCCGAGTTCTGCGAGGTGCCTCTCCTAAAACAAAACAATCAGAAATTGTAAACCAAACAGTGACGTTTTACAGCAATAGGTGAAAAGACAGAATAGAGTCGGAATGAGAACACAGGGTAGTACTAGTACATGAAGCGTCAGAATGATACAAAAAAGCAAAAATTAGGCACTATGAAACGACAGAAAAGGGTAAGTCGTATCTGGTCAGGACTGACATTTAAAGACATAAAAAACACAAACACGATCGCAATGGTCAAAAGATAGACTGACACACGACAAATATAAGAAAAATAGAGCGCTGCGTTTGGCAGTGTTGAACGAAATAGAAAATGCTTAACCCCTTGTTTACCGAGGGTGACGCCGTGACACGTGGAAATTAGCACCATATTATTTTAATGATATTTCAAACTGAACGCGTCCACGTTCCATCGTTCGCGCGACGCGTCCAGTGTGGACGACATCGTTAAAATAATGTGGAGCCAGTTTTCAAGTTACGCGTCCAGTGTGTTCGATGCCTTTAAAAGCCGCTTGCATGAAGCGTCAGTTCTATTTTCGGTTTTGATAGCTCTTCAAGCTCTCAGCTTTTTCTACCTGCCAATGCAACATTGTGTTGTTGTATTATCAGTTACGAAACAAACAGATGGACAGACTGAACAACTGGAAAAAACCCAGCACACTGAGCCGGCAAACACACAATACTGACACAAAAAGAGTGCTTACTCCTTCAGATTCTATTTTAGCCTTTTGTGCTTGTTTTTCTTCTTCTGAAGTAAAGTTCAAAGATGAAACTTTTCTAAAAGTGTAAAAGACAAAAAACACTCCATTTTGTTGTTACACTTGACCAAAGAACACTCTGGTAATTGGTAAAGATAGCAACATGTTTTTTTTCATCAAATCAGGGAGCAATACTCAATTTTTTCTATCTGACAACAGCACCTTTCCATGTCTTCCTGAATTAGTCTTGTAAGGTATGACTGTAGCTCAATTTCCTGAAGGATTCTTTTTTCCTCACTGACTTGGAATTTCTAAATGCAGGAACAAATCCCAGGTAAAAGTGGTATATATTTTCCCCTAGTCCACAACTCAACCTATTTAATAACATGCATTTGGATTGGTTAAATAGCGGTCTAATATTTCCATGGTGGTTGGCAGCCTTCTTTCTTTGGGGGAAACTACAGTAAATGACAATGACATATGTTAAATTCTTCAATTAAAGTGGGACTTGGAAACCTGGTTGAACGACTTACAAATTGGGGAATATGTCTTGTGTTGGCTCATGAAAACTTATAGCATTAAAGTATTAAAATCAAAGCCCAGCAAAAAATACAAAGAAGAGGCATAATAATATCAAAAATTTTACTGAAGATCTAACCTTTTGTTGTCATTAGCACAACATCAGTGAATGAAGTAAGTGTTACACAGACTAAAGATTGTATTACAAATTAATTTACATAATGAGGCATTTAAATACTAGTGATCTTTAGTCTGTGTAATGCTTTACTTCATTCTCTGATGATGTTGTGCTAATAGCAAAATGTTAGATCTTCAATAAAATTTTTTCATGGACTTTGATTGTTATTAATATTTTGATTACAATTCCTGCCTGGTTCATCCCTCACATCTATTCTTAAAACTTATACCACTGTTGTAGACAACAACTCTCTTTGAGTAGTTTGACATTGACCTTTTAAGATTTTCCCTTGTTATCCCTTCCAAACAGTTTTTTTATAAGATTTAGAATATTAAAAAAACTGGCTGTAAAGAGAAGTGGAATTTCCAAAACTTTTGGGTCTCACCTGTGGCAATGCCTCAAAGATTTTTTACACCCAAGTAATCATTCACACAGACAGTTATTACTTTTAGTAAAAGACAATGATTTGTAAAATAAATCAAAAATGTGTTTCAATAAATACCTTTTTTTGAGCCAGCCTTAGTACCGAGGCAATATCATCACCATAGTTTTGTTTCTGTTCTTTTGATGCATCAAGTGCTACATGCAAACAGGATGTTAAAATCATAGAATTTAATATATACCAAATGAATACAATCCTGGAGAATTCTCATACACAGATAAGCAAAACTGGCTTTCAAAAAGTGGTCCCATCAAACAACCAGTTAAGGTAAGGCTACCGGTACTTATGTAATCCCGAATGATTTCTATGTTTCTTTGAGTTAGCTAAAAAGTGTCAGCCAGTTAGAATATTAATGTAAAAATAAATTAACACAGTCAAAGAGAGATGGAGAGAGGTGGAAAAAGAATCTGAGACAGGGAGAGTAAAACTTGGTTTTGGGCTATAGGTAAATGGTCTAGAGGTAATGGTACATGGTCATAAGTCTGTAACTAGCAAAATACAATATCTATATAATATACAATTTCAGCAATCTGTTTACAACTATTGGTTAAACAACACCAGTGTACCTTTCTTCAGAAATCCAATGCTTTCATCGAATGCTTGTTGTTCCAGTAGTGCCTGACCCAGGAAAAAATACCCTTTGACAATGTTACTGTCAAGCTCCAGGGCATGTCGACAATCAACAGATGCTAAATCCCATTTCTTCAGCTTTAGATAACACAGTGCTCGATTTGTAAATAATGTTGCCAAGTTAGGATTCTTACTCTGAATAAAAAGTGAAGAAAAGGGGACACCATTACTACTTGTATCCATAATAGCAAAGTGGTACTTCTGAGGTGGCAGTCAGATTGATCAGCTGATACATGATTGTAATTGACACATGTGATTCACTTGTTTAACCATACACATTTCATTCACCTTTTAAGTTTTATGTGTCATTTTGTCAAGGGCAATGAAATATCAGTGAGGAAAATATGACCTTGGCTACTGTAGCACAGCATCGGCTAGGTTGTTTCAATATTTTTGGCAATAATTAATTCAATACCAGGGGATAATTATTAACACTGGGGCAATGATGTAAAGGGTTTCTGGTCGTAGTGGCCACAGCAGCTCTGTCTCCCCTGTTTGTGCATTCAAATAGAGGTCTGGGAAGAGAAATGAGTAACTTTTTGTAGTAAGAACTAGTGTTAGCAAACAAGTAACTTATTAATTCTTGAAATACATTTTAAGAGTTCCTGAAATTAAATTTATATCCCAGGTATGCATGAAAGAAAAGTAAGTGATTCACCACAAAGAATATAGGACATGAACTCCCCCATTATAGTTTGCCCTCCTCCTAACGTAGAAGCTAGATCCTACATTTCAGGCTATGCGATTCAGGAAAATTTTTACTCCATATACATACATACATACATACACACACACACACACACACACACACACACACACACACATACATACGTACATATATGTATGTATATATATATATACACACACACACACATATACAGCACTACACTGATGAGGCCCAAAAGGTTCCATCTGTAGTTAGATATCGCTCTACAGCTTTTACGTCATATTAAGCGCTCTACAGGATGAGTCATTGCTGCTTTGCATTGTGTGCACACTCACTGCTTGCAGTTAGAGCGCTTTGGCAAATGTCTTTGATGTCCCACATTTGTGAGACATCAAAGGTGACTGTAAATAACAGTTGCTTTCATCTTGCTCATCAGCACTACAATGATGAGGCCCAAAAGGCCAAAACGGTTCTGTCTGTAGTGACATACATATATATATATGTATATGGGTGTGTGCGTATGTGTTTATATATATATTATATGTTTATATATATATTACATGTTTATATATTACATGTTTATATATATATATATATATATATACACACATATATAGTAACAATTTATTTGAGGTTATCTAATATTTACAGCTTGTCATTACACTGTGTTTCACGCTTTCGCAATCTTCAGACGATTAAATTACCTCAACGTTCAACTGAGTTTATATACAGTTCCGGTGGTGAGATTAAGAGGTGTTAATTATAGGGCGGTGTTAATTATAGGGCGGTGTTTCTTGGACACGATTCCATTTTTCATTGTAACATTTTGCATTGTTCACCTGTGTGATGGTAATCAATCATCAAACAAACGTTCTTTTTGAAAAGATTGGTGGCCATTATCATAACAAAATCCACGTTTATAAACACAATGTTTAATTTTAAAGTACACTCTGCGTATAGGCATTCAGAAAGTATTCTCGAAACTTCATCCATATTAGTCTTCGATACTCTCCGAACTTCATCTGTAAAGAATTCTACTTATATACATAAACATTCCCGCTTTCATACCTCTCTACAAGCCGTTATTTGTATGTTTACAAGATTCTTCTTCATTTTTCGAGAAAAATTTTCGAAAAATGCAAAAAGATTAAACTTATTGTGTAAAAGTGTGAAATTTTCATCAGGTAGTCAAGTTCCGGGACTTCATACTTACGATCGCTTTACCATAACAGTCAATTGCTAACTCGTATTGCTTCATAGAAAAATGCCTATTGCCTTGCTCCTTTATCTCAAGCGCTGTCATTTCATTGAAATCCTTCATGGTATATACCAGCACAGAGAAAAGTACGTCACTGAGATTTACTGAAATTTCGTAATTTGTTGTTGTTTTCTGCTCATGCGTCGATTTTGTTTCTCAAACTCTTGTGCCCAGATCCACTTCAAGTTGGGTAACGCGGATATCAACATTGCGGAAATAAAATTTAATTTGCCATACCATATTTGATTTGTATTTATACGAGAAATACATTTCCAGTCAAACAAAAATAGCCAAACAAGAAAAAATTATACCGGTAGGCCTTACCCAACGAAAGCTGGTACTAAAGACAAAATCACACTATAAATAGCCTGTATAATATAACTTTATGCGTAAATTTTTAAAAATGACCAGGAATTATGAGAGAAGTTGTTTTTAACAGAAACGGTGTATGTTGATAGCAAGCCTTTGGTTTATTAAAAACTAACTGAAAACACTTTCGTGTAAAAATAAAACTTTAACATTTTGTTGGAGGAAGCACCCATCAATAGTCTCTTGAGGGTACAAAAAACAAACAAAAAAATAAATAAGAAGCAAACTTTTTCTTATATTTAAGAAATAGAAAACATTTTCCGTGTTTCTATACAGTTATAGAAACACGCGTGGGAGTTTGGGAGAACGAG
>JBAHVQ010000456.1:1447319-1481103 GCA_036872915.1 Nanipora kamurai | reverse complement strand
CTCAGAAAGTTTTTCTGAGTAGACTAGCTTGAGCATGCGTATAACAAACATCATTTAACAACCAAGCTACCACATTTCCTAACACCAAGAAGTGAGTTGAAAATTGAAATGTGTGCAGAGGTTTTTAACCATTTCGAGGTGTTTGGAAATCAGATGAAGAGTAGAGTACTAGTGGATTTCGACATTGTTTTACGAAAACGTCCGTATTTGAGGAGAAAATCGAGTTTAAATTTTTTAACATTTTATGCTAGATTTCCAAACCTCGGAGCTAATTTTGTTTGACTGTTATCAATGAGACACGCCAGCTGTTCTCGTTCAAGTTCTCGTCGACGACAACTTTAATTTTTAAACTTACTCACAACATAGTTCGTTTTTCAAGCTATTAAAACCCGCATGAGGTGCCTCATCGGATTTAAAACACTGAGCTGTCGTCTCGAGTTTTAAATCCATTAAAGTAATAGCGCTGCAGAAGGCTGTATAAAAAGATGGTTAACTTTAATCTTGATTACAATTACAACGAATTAGGATTAGTGTACGATATTTGGTGAAAATGTTATTAAGAATTTTCTGCAACCAGTCTCAGATGTTTTGACTGTCTCTTGAATAATTTTTGTGCAGAAATATTACTAGGTATTTCAGCTGAAATATTTTTGACATACAGTCCTTTTATTAATCATGTTTGTAATTCTATGTCTTGTACACAATATTTTCTCATTGTTGCACGAACTGTAATTTATCCCTTGCAAAGTAATATTTTAGTGACCTTTAATCAGGTTCTGTTATTTGAAAAAAAAAAATTCCGAACGTTTTTGTAGCTGGACTTTCCTTTCTGGCGAGACATGCTGCACAATACAAGGAATACTTGACGAAGGACTACGAGGTATCTAGACTTGGTCTTTGTGTAGTGTGAAAGTAGCAACGACAACAGCAACTACATAAACAACAACAACAGCGATGACGACAACTACACAGCAACAGGGACCATAGCAACAGTCACTACAACATCAACAAAGACGCCCTCAACGACAGTAACAACGATGGCGACAGCAACAACAAGAGACAACGATGAACGTAACAGCTAAAGCCACCACAACTACGAACAACAACAGCATCCGCCGCGACTAGGACAGAAACAAAGTTAAGGCTAACAGCAGCAGGAGGAACAAAAAGATAAGTCACTTTGCAAAATTTCCATGATTTCGTCTAAGTATTCTGAAAACGAAACCATTTTCAGGTCTCCGAACGCTAAAAACTGTGTATAGTTCAGTGGCAAGGTTCGTCATCCACCAATTTTGTTCTGTCGAAAACCCTGTAATTTTCAGAGGTTTTGAGTTTAGCCTACCGACAACCCTAAGATCTCATCTTTTCTCTCATTTATTTTGTGCTAGACTGTTTACGAGACTTTAGTTTCATGGTGTAAGCACAACAACAAGGAGACGAGAACAAATGCTTTTGCTGCGTTAGAAACGTTTCTTAAGCAAGTAAGTAAATAAATAAATACATGTTTAAACACATACATGCTTGGAAGTTATAGGAGTTGACAGAGTCATGCGTGCAGAAAATATCTGGAAATAATTTTTTAATCATTTTTTAAGGTGGCTGAGTGTCTGATCTGCAAAGGTGATGGCGAAGTTACTGCCAACAAACAGACTATATTCAAGGTAAATGACTTCAGATGTCTTAAGTGTAAAGATTTCCTCGGACAATGAAAGAAAAAAAAATTAAGTAAACGCTTATGTATTGTTGTATAAAAAGTTAAAATGCGTGGATATATAATTTTTTATGAAAAGCGGGTTTGAATTTTGAGTTTGCGGTTTGATACTATTAAAGTCTTAGGAAATTTTTGCTGATCACCCTGTGGAACGCCATGGACTCAGAAAAACTCTGAGCTCCAGACGGGACTCGAACTTCAGAAGGTTGCGGGTTCGAGTTTCGTCTGGAGCTCAGAGTTTTTCTGAGTCCACGGCGTTTCACAGTCTGATAAGCAAAAATTTCCCAAGACTTTAAAACTGGTTTTGCTGTAGTACTTTATCAAGACATTTCAACGTATTATCAACTCAAACAAAAGTATAACAAGAGACATTTCCATCGCAATAAGAGGCTACGGTTATTTTGCAAAGGTAAGATACAACATATACTGCATTCTTATACAACTTAGTGATTTTATACTTTTTTCATTATGAGAATAAAAGGAAGTTTATTGTGAGACTTACGTCCAAATCTCCTGTAATCTTTTATCAGCCTTGTAAGTTGTTCATGAAAGATGATGACATTAAGTTTATGTTCAACGAGATGATGCAGAAAAGCGAACAGATGTACTTCAAGTAAGTAACTTCATTATGAGATACTTTTCTTCGATTTTATGGAATCTGCTTTCATCGTTTGTTTAGTAAATTTCTTTTTGGTTAAAAAGGACAAGTCTTCTTTGAATGTTGCCACATTCTATGAACAACTTGTATGTTATGTAGTCCTTTTCCCTCCCTGTCTTACTCCGTCTCATTTCCTTTTATCACTCAAAAAGTGATAGCGAACTGAAAGAGGAGAAGTTACAGAACTTGCCGAGTTTCCTTGAAGCTTTGGGATTTATAGTCGAAGAAATGGAAGAGGTAATAGACATAACTTGCTACAGAATCGTTTTGTTCCAGCGGTAAATCATTGGAACTGTAGAGTGGCAACAGAAATATAGGGACGTGGCTCCACTAACTGAACCAAGTCAAGCGATCTTAGGCTATTATGACACACTTTAGTTATGTATAGATTAGTTGCCGAAAGCCAGGTAACTACGTTGGGAACTACGTTCTCGTTATGGAGATTGAGCTAATTGTAGGAAATAGTGGAGATACCTTCAAAGTAGTTAAGTAGCTAAGATTTCGAGGTGGTAGAGACAACATTATTAATTGGAGTACCACTTTACCGGATTAAACCGGATAGAAGACTACGAAATACTGGATAGTGGCAAGTTTTGACACCGAAGAAAAGATTCAACAAGGGTTGATATAAGGACTAGTGGACGTTCGTCAGGCTCGTTATCTGAGAAAAACGATTTCTGAGCCCTAGACTTTTCTTGCTTTTTTTTGCCCTAGAAAGGTCTAGGGCTCAGAAATCGTTTTTCTGAGATAACGAACTTGACGAACGTCCGATAGTCGTCAGATCGCTACCAAGCTCCCACATGAACCAAGTTCGTGTTCAACATTAAGTAATCACTGGAGTATCCTGGCTATTTCGTGTAGTATAGTTGTTTGAAATTTAAATCAAACCAACTTATGGATTAATACTCAAATTTCAATCGGTATAACACCAGGACTGTCTTCGTTGCTTGTAAAACGAAAAGCTGTTTTTTACTTCAAGCGTAGCCAACCGAAATGTAGTGAGGCCTACCGACGATGTTACGCATTACTCGAATAATACGATGACCTTGACAACTGTGCATGCTCACCAACACGCTCCAGTTGCTCAGCGGTATCCCTCGTTTCGATTCAGTATGCCTAAAATGTACGGTGGAATTTTACCGGTAGCTAGATGTTACCAGATAACAGATGCCGGTGCCCTGGTCTGGAACATACCTACTTATTGAAGGTCTTTGTATTTGCAGATCCCGTATGCTTTTCTTTCATCTTTGGAGCGACTGGTCGTCGTTTTGATAGAGAAGTTCCCCGAACTAGGAAAAGGTCCACAGTTTCTGTGTTGCAAGGCCATGTTAAAGTTGTTTATGGCATTGGCACGTAAAGGAGCTTCTCTGAAAGCTTTCTTGTCTCAGATAGGTATGGCTCGTTTGTTTGATTGATAGTCCTGTAATGCATCTTAGTAAGTAACTGGGCGAAACACGAACCAGACGTCTTCCGTTTAGATGTCTCAAAACGTGGCAGGAAATCTACTGTAATAGGAATTTCTACTGACTCGTTGATGTTATTTAGGACAGTGCGTAAACAAAGTTAATTCGTGCTTGGTGTGGATTTAAAAAGCAATTTATGTCTTAAGTTTGTTGTGTTAGAGTTTAAGGGTCAAAATCTGTTCAAACATTCTTCTATGATTCCGTGGGGTGTTTACTGATGGAGTAAAAACATTAACACTTACACAAGAACGCCCTGTTTTAAAAGCTCATTATTCGACGGTATTATAAAAAACCTTTTTACAAACGCTTTTATTGAAAATTGAATTTTAACGTTCTGTAGTTTGACCCAATTTTCAGAGAACAGTTTTTGAGTTGCCACTTGAAGCTGATTTCCAATAGAAAATGTTTTTCTTTGATCGAGTATTTCTCTTTATTCAGCAATGTTGTTTATTGTTTCAGTCTATCAGGGCGTCATCCGAACCTGTTCTCATCCCATATCTTTAGAAGAGGTTAGTAAATTCAGTGAAGTAAAAAGCATTGTTTTAACCACACCATTCTCATTTCAGTTATTCTTAGTGGCGTAGCGATGTGTGAGGTTTGTATCCATTGTGGTTAAGGAAAGTTAGCCCTAATCAAATATACTTATTAAATATACGAAGAACAATGTTTTTCGATTTACTCAATTGAACACACTTCCACATTAATAAACGTCGATATAAGCTTCTGAAGGTTTATTTCCAGGTATTGAATGGCAAAACGTGCCCTTGTCACACAATCCTGTATTTTGTGCTTTATTTGTGAGTTTTAGAGCGTTAAAAACTCGAAAAAAAGAGTTTGAACGTTGATGTTCTTGGATAATAAACTTATCCAATTCTTGATAATAACTTGTCCAATTCTTGGTCTTCATGCTACGTCACTGCCGCGATGTTGGGTGGACTAAACAGAAGGTTATCCTTATTTGGAATTATTGTTTCTGCCAACATGGCGACAATATGTTTGTTCCTTGACTCACTGGAGATTGAATGCACCCCACTTATATTGGTGTGTGTATTCTTGTGTCATACAGCCATAATTTAAAATCCTGAGTACTCATTTAAAATCCTGAAGAACATTTCCTTGTATCTTGTTGGCTAAAATGTTTGAAATGCCAAATTGTAAGCGAAGTATTCTCTTGTGTTTTGACAATATTAGAATGTCGACGTCGTTGAAGATATGCCTGAGTATGGTGTACAGCGGATTTCCTACAAAGATTACCTAGAACTCTGGGAATGTTTTCTAGAAGGTAAACAGTATAAGGACGAGAGCGTCTCATGGGAATCCTCTTCATTGAGGCAAGAGGTCCACCGTTTGGTTTATGATGAACTGGTTCAAGCCATCCTGAAAGTGACTCACAAGTTAGACCTTTCGTCATTCCGAGGAGGGAAAAACGAAGACGAGGTTGGTATTAAGTAGAGCTCAATATACTAGATATAACAATTGTACTGCTCGAAGGTTAAGCTGATGATTTTTTTCTAAACACAGGAACTGAATCCTACTGAAGGTACTTCTGTTCAGCAGCACTCCACATCTGAGTCTCCCCAGTCTCCACTTTTTACCTCGGTTTTTGGTAGTATTACAGACCCAGTATCCGGACTACAGCCTAAAGCACCGAAAGACTTCCAGATATTTATCAACTTAGTTGAATTTTCTAGGTTAGTTTCGGAAGGAATGACGGTAGTATGTTCTTGTACCTTTTGTGAAAGCTATTTAAAGCCTGTCCTTTACGTGCGGGAGGTCTGAGAACCAGGAAAGTATTCTGAGAAACGGTGTGACTTTGACGTAATTGAGTCAGTATCCTGATTTCATTCTACGCAGAAAACTGACACTGACAAAAATATCCCTGACATAAACAAAAAACTTGTAACGTTATCTCTGAAATAACTGAAGTCAAATGCCAACAAATTTCATTAGGTCATTTGGAAAGACAATGAAAAGTAGTAGGTGGCATGAAACCTACGGCATATTTTTGTTAACGCTAAGTATTTTTGTTTTAGTCCAAAATTATTCTTCAGTGACAGTTTTAGGCGTGATGTGAAATACTTTTTTACGCTTTCATTCGAATACTCGGCCGTCGGAACGCCATGAGTTACATCTTGGAAACCGAAGTTTTGCATTGATTTCTCAGTGATAAAACCAGGTTCTGCCGAGTTTCAAGAAGAAACTCGCGCTGGTTGGTTAGATCTGAATCAGCTGAAAGATCTTAAGAAAATGTACACCTAGAAAAAGGCATGGGCTGGGTAGGTCGAATGGCTTGGATTTCGGCACTACGAGTTGTATTTTTAGGAGCTTTGGAGCATAGTCGGTGGCATGTTGAACCAGGAGGTACTATGATTGAAAGATCTGGATTTGTTGCTTGAATGTCGGATTAGAGAACCACAGGTTATGCGTCAGTTATAAAGTATATCGCAGTTTAGAGAATCAAAGGAGTGGTAACTTTATATTTTATGATTGGAGCAAGAAGGTTGATGCACTCTGTCATTTCTTTTGTTAGAAACATTTTGTTGCGGACGAGAACAAAGTGGTTTGAAGACTGGATTTACACTTTTGGAAAGCAACTGGTTGTTCTTTCGACAACGTGAGTGAATTATTTCAGTATTGTTGCGAGTAGTTTCCTCAAATCCTTCGTGTAATCTTTGCACGAAAGATTTGAGGAAATAGTCATGTAATATGGAAAGGAGAGAGGAGTTTAAGAGCCAAGAAAGGACTAACCCCGTTTAGAATAGCAAACTGGACACCTTCATCTCAAACGTGCCTTATTTGTATGTCTATTGTATATCTATCAATTACCTAGTCTAACCTCGTTTGAGGGCAAAAGTTGCTGTGAATTTCTCTGACCAATAATGGGACCCATACAAGGATATTAAACGAGATACCATTCGTGAACAAGATCTGCTACTCCCCACTTATTTTTCTAGATTTCCTTTGGTTAGTGGCTTTTACAAGATGCTTGAAATTGCCATGAAACTTTCAAAGAAGCTGGACTACTTTAAGGTGCGTGTTATTCAGTTTTTTCGTTAGCGAAATCTTGAAGGGTGTAATGTTTGTAGTACGCCACGCTTTCAGGTATGTGTTGGTTCGTCAACTTCAATTAATTGTTTTCTGAGTTGACATACCTGACAAAAGTCAACGTATCATATCTCTTAACATCAAGCTTCCACATGCACAACATTTATCATTTATATTTTGACAAAAAATTACCCCGTGGGTTGAAATATTTCATGGCAAGGGGTAATGTTTTGTGGAATACCCCGAGCAAAAGGTCTATAAATTATATATTATACAGAAACAATTGTGAGAACTGTATAAAAATGGGTGAAACATATTCCTGTTCATCTACTGTTGGCAGCGGGGATTCGAGTGTGTCACCCGCCACAGCGGGAGATTCGAATAAATTGAATAGCCATGTGGCACAAATGTAGCTTCCTGATTGGAGAACCTACAGTTGCAAATTTCAATTTTACCAAGAATATTAAAGCCCAGCGTAGAATATGCAACAATGGCATAGTATTAAAAGTTTTATGTTATAGATAAATCAGATACAGCTCGGATGCGAATGCTTTATCTTACTAATCAAACGGACGCATCTAAATAGCTATGTTTTCAAACTGTTTCTCAAGTTGAAGTGATTTTAGCTTAGTAAATTGAGGAAAAAATTTATGTAAATCAGGACGATGCTGTATTCGATTTACATCTATTGATTAAGCATTCATTTCTTTGGAACTTTTATACCATTTATACGATTGTTCGCGGCTTATTTTCTCTCGTATAAACGGCCCTATACTCGTCGAGTTTCTAAAACTCCTTATTCATAACTTTAAGTCCACAGTCAACCGAATGAAAACTCGTATGTTATTCTAAACTTGGAAATTGCGGGAACCACTGAGCATTTTAATAAAATGCACAACAACGATACCTCCGAAAATCGATAACATGATTAATTTATTCGACGTTTCGACTAGGCTTTAGTCATCATCAGGAATGCTGGTGATGACTAAAACCTAGTCGAAACATCGAATATTAACTATGTTATCGATTTTCGGAGTTACCGTTGTTGTGTATTCCAAACTTACATGACGTGCCACCACAATTGTACTTGTATTCAATTCTCATCTCTGTTTATTTTATTTCATGCACATACCTTTAGGGTATGACACTCGGTGATGTATCGTCTTATGTCAACGCCATGGATGTTGATCACCTGGATTTCTCTGATTGCCGAAACTGCTTCGTCCTATTTCACAAGTTTGCGAAGGAGGTGAGTCCGATTGGAAAAAGACGTTACAAGCCTTTTTATTTAATATAAGGACTTGAGTATTTTTACGAGTGATAGAGTAACATGAACAATTCTTTCGTGTTTTGATACCCAGGTTGTTGTAAGAATGAAACAATACAAAGACGACCTTGTATCCTCGTGTCTTCAGCTTATACTGTCTTTGCCCAATGAACTAGTAATCTGCGACATGGATGTAATCATCCCAGCGTTAAAGGTAAGGATATACAGTAAAGTATTAAAAAAAGTAAGCACCTAGTGTCTCGATTTCTTTGACGAGCTGAACGTCAACCACTGAGCTTTTTCCTGCACCTGGCATTATTTTAGATTTTAATTTTAACTTCATCTGTAACTGCAGCAGTAATTTGAATTGTAACTTACATTCCAGCACAAACTTTTTCAGCTCTAACTGTTTCAATACGAACTATTCCAACCTCAACTCCCACGTCTACTGCCACTCTGATCACCACTTCCATGCTGACGGCAATTACCTCTCATACTCCTGCTCCAAGTATCACTTTTATTCCCACTTCCACTCCTCTTCCCATTGGTAACCCCACTCTCACTTAGATCCCCTTCACTTCCATTATAAGTGACACTCCTACTTTCACTGCCGTTTTAAAAGCAACACACACTTTAAGTACCACTACCGCTTCCATTCTCACCCCAAGTACCACTGCCGCTCCCATCCTCACCCCAAGTACCACTACCCCTCTTTCTCCCATTCCCACTCCCTCTCCATGTACCACTCCTACGCCAAGTACCACTCCCTCACCCAATCCAAGTACCACTCTTTCTCTCATTCGCCCTCCATGTACCTCTCTTACTCCAAGTACCACTCCCACTTCCATGCTCACTCCAAGTACCAGTTCTTCGATTCTTTCTCCCAGTGTTAGTACCACTCCTACTGGCATCCCCCTCCCTCTCCAATTCCGACTTTACGCGCCGCTCCCACTCCAGGTACCACTCTCATTCCCACTAATCCCCTCATTCCAAGTACCACTCCCTCTCCCACTGCTGATTCATGCAACAACTCCCAATCAAAGTCAATCCCATTCCGAGTCCAAGAACCAATCCTACTCCCATTTCTTCTCCAAGTGGTGCTTCCACCTCCTCTTACTTTAACTTCAACCTTAAATCACACTCGACGATTTTTTGATTGTAACAGACGTTGATTTTCGTTCATTAAGATGGCATTCAAACTAGGCTTGAGTTTCCTACCGTTGGCTGAGACCGCCCTGGATGCTCTGGATGCGTGGAAAGAAGAGTTACCACCGGATATTTTACACCCTTACCTCCGGGACGTTCTTCCGAGCTTGGATGGATATCTAAAAACAGCATCTGAATTAGGTCAGTAAGTGTGATGAACAGGATCGCTACCCAATGTGGATATAGCCCCTACAGATAAAATTGGAAGGAAATATATGAGGGATCACCACACAAAGTAGGTATCTTCCTGAAAACCACGGCAGTATAACGCTGTATGCCATGGGGTCACTGCTCGAAGTGGGTGCTACCTCATACAATTTTATGCCATTTTAGTTACGAAGAGATACCCACTCTATGTGCTGACCCCGTATATATTTTCTGCTAATTTTACTTTTCGGAGACCTATCCAAATTAGATGCAATGTCGTGTATTCTCGCGATCACATTATGTATAGGAACGTTACAAAAATATTAAACACGATATTTTTTAAAAAAAAAATTTAGACTCTGCATCCGAAGGAGGAATTGAGGCAAAACAAAACAAATCAAAGAAATTAAAGCTCAAGGGTAGCAGACGTGGTAAAGGGATCTCAGTTACAGAGGTATTGTGGTGGTAGTTCATTGTACGGAAACGCCGGGTAGATTGTGTCACTGAAACATGAACAGATAATCCTTTAGGAGTTGATAATCAAACTTTGTTGTGTTTGCAGCGTAAGATTTGTCATACGACCGTGACAGTGGTTTTCTGATACACAGGACAGTTTCGCCGCCTGTACGCGTCCTTTTCCCTTTATTTCAGAGTAACACTCAGGGATTGGTTATACCAAACGTCGGCTGGTTACTAAACAATGATATAAAAGTAGAGTGCTGCGCTGGCAGTTTTGAACAGCTTATAGATAATCAGAAGAGCTGGGAAACTGCCAGAACTTAAGAATAGAGAAACTGACGTTTTGAGCGATGGCTCTTCGTCGGAGTGAAAGGCCTTCGACGAAAGGCCTTCGCTCGAAATGTCAGTTTCTCTGTCCTTAAGTTCTGGCAGTTTCCCAACCCTTTTAATTATCTACAGGCTGGTTACCAAGACTTCTCAAACTGAAAAGGGCCCCTTCGGAGGTTCGTTACAACAATTTGTACAGTTTCTCTGAGTGTTACTCGATGAAATAAAGTTTGCATCTTCAGTTGCATAGCTCGCCGAAGCTCCTTAAAATAGAGCAATACGTAGACTTCCAATATTAATGCTGTTCTTTCAAAGCAATACTCTAAACTCTAAAGTCTTAAGATATTATATTCGTCGGCACCCGAACGTATAAGCGTGATTTAATGAGTGCAAATTCGATGAATAAACATATTTCATTAGATTTGCAAAAGAATTTTGAATCGATAGAATGAATTAGAATTTCTTCCTAAGTGCGTAGTTTAATCGCTTTTTCCGCATAAATTTTGCGAAAAACAAACAATCGTGTTGTATATACTAAAGTCAACGTGCGGCAGCAAAAATAACCAATTTTATTATTATAAAAACGTTGGTGTTAGGAATAATGAAATCAAACGGTTTCCTTGTACATCAAAATTCTATACGTTACGTTACAAACGTTTTCAAACTACAGGCGAGCGTTAATCGGAAAAAAATTATTTAATATAGATGGGCTCCATTGTCAGTTTTCTAACAACTCACTTTGCCATCAAACAACAACTTCGCAGTCTTGAATTCACCACAGGTTATCCGTTGATCAGCGTTGGTATCTGCAATTTCGAATGGTATCCTTGCTTTAGACGCTGGGACGTTGAGGACATCAACGAATTCTTCTGGTGTGACTTTACCATCGCCATTTTGGTCAAATGCTTGAAACTTTGAAGGTAGACGAACGGTTTCCATTTCGGTAGCTTCGTTCCTCATTTCGTTGCGTCGGAGGATTTTCTCAACTGCTCGTTTTCTTTTTCTTCTCCCGTCTTTACCGTCTTTTCCATCTTTACCCCAAAAAAACGCTTTACCCCCTTTACCACCCTTGCCATGTTTACCACCCACACCACCTTTACCACCATCACCACCATGACCTCCATTAGCCCAAAGATATCCATGACCACCGTGACCACCATTACCTCCATTACCACCAGGTGCACCGTGACCCCCTTGACCTCCGCCACCTCCACCACCAAAAAGACCACCCTTACCCCCATTGCCACCATGGCCTCCATTACCATTCCCGCCATTACCACCGTTACCTCCCCTGCCACCAAAAAGTCCACCCCCTCCACCGCCTCCACCGCCACCGTTAGTACCACCATGTCCACCGCCACCACCGAAAACCCACGCCATTGTTGTAGCAATAAAAAGTGACAGAAGAAACAGAGACTTCATAACCATCTTGATTGGATGCTGTTCTCAACACTACTTGTTGCGAAATGTATGCTCTGCACCGGACAGGACACCCTTTTTATAGTTTTCTGAATTTGTTTTTCAATTTGAATTCGATAGCTTCCTGCAGCAGTCATGCTGAAGCTGAGTGATATTTTTGGCTTTTGGTCTTCGGGAAATTGCGAGCGGATATCGTAGTTTTGAAAAACAAGTCCAAAAACAGTGTTCACGTATTTATGCTCTCACTGAAGAAGGGCCTTTGCTCGAAACGTCACAGTTTTCCTACTTATACAGTATTCTACAGTTTACCAACCGTTTAACTCTGTGCGATATTCTATTCATAGTTTTCTGAAGTTGTTAATAATAATAATAATAATAATAATAATAATAATAATAATAATAATAATAATAATGATGATAATAATAACAATAATAATATTTATACAGCTATTATTCGCTACTAAAATATATGTTACAATTATTATTCTAAGTAATAAAACAGTGTTATATTAAATATCCAAACTAGAAATTAAAAATCAGAGTCTAAAACCAATCCAGAGGACTAATTTCCTATCTGACGAGTGGATAAACTCTATCAGATTTTTCCTGTCCAAAGATTCCCCATTTAGCAAGTAAAATCGTCTGATGTTAGCTGGAATTATGGACTGAATAAACTTGTAGTCCTGGCTTAAAAAACCAAGCTAATATTAAAAAAAATTACCTTCCCTTAATATTCCATTAACGTCAGCTTACATATCATGGGGGACTTTATGATTAAATAGAACTCGACAGACTTTTTCCTGACGCTAAGAGGTACATATTATAGTCAAGATGATTGCAGATTTTATCATCTGAAACAAGGATGTCGCAACCAGTATATCCAACAATGTCAGCTTATAAGGTGGTGTTTCACGGTTAATTAAAATGTCATGCGTTTAGTTATGTTAAGCGGCATTCGAAGCGGAACTTTGGTATTTATCCAATGTCTGGTTTTTACAACACACGAACACATCTTTTTCATGGTTTTTTAATGAACTTCCTTCAGCAGTCATACCGCACGCACGTCACTTAATTTTAAAATCTTTTAAATTTACCTGCTGGAAGATACACAGCTCGAGAAAAGTTCTTGAATGCTAGGACAATACCCTAAATACTTCTTTTTATTTAGGCTTATGAGTTCTTGGCAAACGATCACTTGAGTTTCCCTATCACATTTGGTATTTATAAAAATTCTTAATGCAGAGGGAAAAATTGCAGTAGGTGATCGCTTACTGATTTGGGGGTTGATATGAGTGATGATTTTTTATTTAATTCCTAACAATGGTTATTCCCAGGACATCCGCTTGAGCAATGGAGTCTTAGAATATCGTAATTTTTTTTCCAGTATAGGCTAAAACATGAAATTGATTTTATCGATCACATCTGCATATATTCACACGAAAGCCTGACGAAATTAGATCCAATGGATTTTGAATTTCTGTAATGTTTTCTTCAGAAATAGCGAGAAAAGTTTCTCTACCACAGTGTCAACCTGACTTAATAAAAACTTTTTTTTCCATTTTCCGTTGTCTTACAAGATAAGAAAGTGTTTCAATATCCATATTTTTTATTATAACAATTTATTGAGATGACCGGGGATATGAGAACAAGCCATTTGAAAGAAATACCTTGAAAAGATTCACGTAACTGTAATAGCCTTCTCATAAGGTTGATAAACGCATGTTACCACGAAGTATAATTAAACACGTTGTTTTTGAAAGTTATTTCTTGAAAAAATTGCGTGGAAACTAAATCTTGTAGTCCAAGTCTTACTAAATGAAACACCGACGTTATCTCTAGCTACTGCTGCCGCACTGGTTTGAAATGTACACTGCGTGAACAGTCAAACAAACTGATACACATGTATATAACTACTTTACATAAGCTGAAAACATTCTGTGATATATTCACTCTAAAGATGTTGCATAAATAGCAATGCTGTAGCTTACACATCGATTTTCTTTGTATGTTTCACATATTATTGATTGTGAAGTTTTTCTAAGTAATACGCTGGGCTTTGATCTTCCTGACCAGCCTACGGTTTCCACCAGGGTGTTCTGTGGCGAGAATTCCTAAACACCGGAAAATATTGATGTCTCATTAAATTCCTAACATTTGACATATGATGAAGACTACCGTTGAAGCATACAGCTCAAGCCTTGGTAAACCAGAAGTTTGTTCCTTTGCTCATAGTTGAATCACCGTTGGATTTTGTTTTGTTTTCAGTTCCTGACACCTGTACGAATCTTTTGACCACACGAAATACTTTAAACCGTTATACATCTGGCTACACAGATAACCCGTGGCAATGAAACATTAGCATAATACAGAGAAATCTCCACTCTTTTCGACTAGTTTAAGAACGTTGAAAGTTAAAGGAAGGGAAAAATCGTCCAATAAATTGTCGATAAATGATATAGTACATTCACAATAAACGACTACGTTCGCAGTAGCGAAAAGAAACCATGTAGTCTATTTACTATTTCATTTATAAGAATCGCTGCGTTAGCGTTTGATGAATATGTCAAATAAATCTCTCCCCTCTTCCCGGGATATCTATGCTGGAAAAAGATTGAAACGCTAGCGAGTAATGCTCCATGGTTTTCCTTAGAATGGTCAAACAAAACAACATGGCCTATCGTGACAAAAATACGAGCAAAAATCAAGAAATATAGTTGGGAAGTTGAGATGTTTGGGCACCAGACAAATTATTGGCATAAGGTTTATGGACGTAATTGTTTCATGGTTTGACTGTGTTTAAACGGAATTGTTTCATCATAATTCACCAACGTCGGAAATATATTGATATCTCGCTAAATCCGTAACAATTTTAACAAGCGTCTAAAAGCTTCAATCGCTTTGTCAGATTAAACAGATGATTTGGAAACGTGAAAATCCTATGCTGGGGCCAGTTGATCTTTCGTCAACTATTTGTGGATGTTATTACTGAGATCAATATAATGCGTTTGTTGAATCTTAAGAATGTTATAATGATGTTTTGAGAAGCTGAAACACCAATTTTAAAACGGAAATCTACGGCAAAAAATACAGCCAAAAATAAAAATCGATTTAAATATGAAAACTCAGTTCAACAATGCCTCAACTAGTTCCCTTTTTGTGTCAAAACTATGACTATTGTAAACGGCTTAGGTCGGCTATTCAAAGCCTGGATAGCTGATCCGGTGGATAAGCTCAAACAAGTAAACGGCGTCATTCATGGATCGAACAACCAAACTTAAATTTCAACTAGCGAATAGAACTGTGGATATCTTCCAATTTGGTGAATAAAATTTAAGTTCAGTTGTTAAATGCTTGAATAGTACTGATCACTCGCCACGACTTATCCAACGGATAAGATATCCGGCTTTCCACAGCCGACCCCAGATGCTGAAGGAAGCCAATTTCACCGAAACTATTCAAAGAATGCGTGTTTGGCGACGAGCATGCATTGGACAAGTGCTGTTTGGAAAAGCAGCTGATAAGGATGAATATGAAGTGTCTTATACTTCTATTAGTTTTTGCTGTCGGAACTGTGGGATGTTGGGGTGGCGGTGGTAGTGGTGGTGTTTGAGGTGGTGGAAGAGAAAGAGAAGGAACTGAAATAGGTTACAACTCTGTACCGTCAGAGTTTACATTTTTTCGACAAAAATCACGATGATACCATCAAACTGGAAGAGTTTATTCAACGTTCGCCGTCCTGGCAAACCGAGCTGCGATGCCTGAAAGTGATGAAGGAACCAGACCCATGTCGCTGAAACAATTATCCAGTAACATACAACGGTTCAAAACATTAACCTTATGAATTGCTTTAAAGAAAACTTTTTGACCAATTGGCACTAGTAAGATTAACAACGGTACTGACATTCATGTAATTTGCTCAATTGCTCAAAGTTTGTGATTAATATGTTTGCATTAATTTGCTTCTTGATCCTATAATCTTGATATTCATAAACTAATGAATTACCTTGTCTTATCAGTTGCGTGAGCAAGAAATGAAGTAGTTTATTTCATTCCGCTATTGTGTCAAAGTAGTTTCTAACGATGACAGCTTTGAGTTCATTTAAGTTGAATATGATTCTTTATTTAAGTGCCTGGAACGAATTGTACTCTACATTCAATTGTCTGACTGTTAATGTAGAATTCTTACATGATTCGGCCCTCCACAGTTCTGAAGATTTAGTTTTTTGTTGTTCGTTTCTTTTGTGTTTACCTCGGCTGGATACGCGAGCTTTATCTTTCTTCTCGCCTTGTTGTGTTCACATCTGTTTTTTGTAAATAGCTTCTCTGCTCAAGCCGAGTACATTTCTGTTATGTAAGGAGGATTTTGTAACTGTACCCGTTATGGCTTTGGTTCGCTTTGCTGCTGTTTCTGTTAGCAATGTTACGTGTTCAAAAATGAATGCTGCGTCTAGATACTTCATTTTAACTTACACAACCACAATCCTATGTGCACCCTTGCGAGGCTGACTGTTGCAAAAGGATGTTGACAGATAAAACGTCCAGTTGTTCATAGGCTGGGTAGCTTTAATTCTTCAGTTCTCATTCACAGAACAAAAGTCACTGAAATTATACCAGTGACATGCGCAAATCAATAACATGCGGTTGAAATTGTTTTTAAAATAAGCTTTTTATTCATGGCGACTTATAAAATCTGCAACGTCAAATTCCGCATCGTCGATATAAATTTCTCATATATATATATATATATACGTAAGTATTTATAGTGAATTTGCTTGTTTATTCTAATGTTGATGTCCAATGAATTTGCTTGTTTATTTTAATGCTGATATTTGTAAGCTAATTATTTGCGATGTATAGTCGGCAGCGTGAGCGACAAGTAAGCTAATTGGTTTTAATCGACTTTAAGTGGATGCAACCAAATCATGCGCAATTTTCAATATTCTGACGATGGTTTAGGATTTTTCTGTGATTAAGCATGCACTCAGAGCAATCTAAAATTGCAGCGACCAATCATAGCGCGCGCTGGTTAACCAGAACCCTACCCAGTCCTTCCGCGGTTTTTGGAGCAGTCAATTTAAAGCCTTGGTTACCTGAAACAATATTTAACGATGCAATGAAAAGCTGGAAAAATAGCAGAATAGTTACAAAATCTTTGTTTTGAACGATAAAATCTTAGATTAAATAGAAGTGCCGAGCACAAAGAACGGAATAAAGCTATGATTATGTAAAAATGCGTTTTATTAAGTCGACTAAAGTTTCGTCGCGTCACGAAGCAATAAGATTGAGAGACGGTGTGGCCAGTGTCGGAAAGATGTGACCGAACACTAGACGGTGGTGGATTAACAAGTTTTTTACCAGTTAGGGTAGAGATTGCCCTTAAGAGAGGATCTTTAAGAAATTTTAGCCAAAGTTTCTTAACCGTTTTTTCAATTTCCTCGGTCTCTAATAAGTTAATGTATTTTAACTGCATAATTGAAAATAACTTGCTTTTCAATTGAGGGAAATATTACTTGTGTTTGATCTATGGGCGGGAAAAGTTTCTACTCAAACCAAAAAGCGAGAATCATGCCTTTTATATAAGACAAAACATAACCCGAAAATAAACATCTTGTGAATAACTCAAGATATGAGCTTAAAAGTTGATCGTTTTAAGCTCATATCCTGAGCTATTCACAAGATGTTTATCTTCGGGTTAGGTTTTGTCTTATATTTTTTCAAATTGTCGGCTGGCAATGGATTATGCCTTTCATTTAATCACTGTTTTGATTTGTGATTTAATTAAGCTTTTATTGTTTATTTCCTTCTTTGAATTAAGCTTAAAAATAGATAAAATTCCGAATAAGTCACCACCCTTTTGGAAAATCAAGTCACTCCCAATTTTAAAACAACCTCCTGTTTACTAACATGATGATGACCTTATAACATCTATACTTTATTATGTTTAGGAAAACAGCAGTCCTTTGGGTAAAGTCCGACACCGTATTCTTATATTACTGGGAAGTCTTGGAGGTCGATGTAACCTTGGGTTACTCGCTGGTAAAGAGGCAAAACTCGTGAGTTCGAAGGGAATAGCTTGGGACACGAAACAGCACTTATCGTTCGCGGTACCGTTTCAAGATATGAAGCCGACCATTTATTTAGGTAAAGCAAAGTAACACAAATTTTCAGAAAACCATATTTCTTGGAAGATTGGTATGTTTGAAGATTGATATGGTTCCTGTTTCTTGAAAGATTTGTGATTTGGGCTTTTTTTTGGCCAGTTTAAGCAACTTTTCCCTTACTTCATAATCTCCGTGTTTGATTAAAAATACGCAGAAATTGACTTTATACAGAAAGACAGCGACTCGCACAATTAACCATTGACGTTAAATGTACAGTCGTCATCTTTTTCGGTAGAGACATAGTTTTTATTATTCCAAGTCCACATACCATGCAATTGACATTTCCTGAATTTGCTTCAACCGCTTTGCCAACCTCGATTTGGAGTTATTGTTGCATTTTTAGAAAACTTCGAACACCTGCTAGACCGAAACCTTTGTCCACTTAGCCTACCAGCCAGGTATATAGGAACTCGAGTGAACAAGTCTTTGACATTTAATCAACACTCCCCCAATAGAATACCCAGCTTATGTCTAACAGTATATTAGAGAATTTATTTTTTGTGATACCAAGCTACTCATGTTTTCGTTACACGATGGAAACATCAAAAATGTTTTCCATGTCCTAAATTCCTAACTACATCCATACAAGTTGAGCTCACTTGATTATCTATTTTAAACAATTAGTTTTATACATGTCTTTAGATCCATTTCTTCCAAGGGTTGCCGAACTTGCAGTTAATTCCAGTGATCGACAGACAAAGGTAGAAATTTGGTTCAGGATTGCCAGTTGTTATTAGAGCAACATTACAACGTGGAATTACTTCTAACTTTTTTGTTTATGTAAGGTGGCCGCTTCCGAAGTTTTGCATTCTCTCGTGCTGTTTATGCTGGGAAAGAGTGTTCAGGCGCCTGATACTGGCAGTAAGGTAAAGAAAGGACAACACTTAATTTCAGTAATGTTACTTCTTGTGTAAACATTTACTTCTTGTGTACTAAAGTTACCTGGCGAAAATAAGAAAACTTGTAGAAAACCAAGAGGGGTTGGGTGACTGCTGGTACTTAGCAGTAGAAAAACCTGACGTTTTGAACGAAGGCCCTTCGTGAAACGTGAACCTTCCCGACAATGAACCTTCGCTCGAAACGTCAGTTTTTCTACTGCTAACTTCCAGCAGCCTCCCGACCCCTCTTGGTTTTCTTGGTTTTCGTTTAAATTACGCAGCACTTTAATTTTGTATCATTGATGTAAATTGAAAAATACCATCGCGTACAGGGAGAGTTTCGGAAATATTAAAATTAGGAAGAAAAGTAAGCAAGCACGGTTATGGAAGGATAAGGAATGATATGCAAGAATTGTGGAATATCAGGGAAGTATAGAAAAATTGGAAAGGATAAAGTTATGGAAGAAGAATAAGGATGATCAATGTTAGAGAAAGTTGGATAAAAAAGTGACCAAAAGATGACTGACTTCTATGTCAAACTAAAATGAGATTTGGTGAGAGTATGACACGAGTATATGTTTCACACTGACAACCTAGCTAAGACTCTTGTCGACTTCATAAAAATTTAAATCAATCAACATAACGTAACAGTTTAAGGTTGATAGAACTTATTGAGAGTACGTAAGAGTTGTTTAGAGTTGTAGTTCCCAGAACTTACGTTTTAAAGTTATCATTTCTTAGAGTCCTTTGGAAAAGTTGTGGAAACGTATTTTCCCAGTCATCTTACAACTCGCCTGCGACGTGGAGCAGGTATACTATGTTCGCTCTAGATTTTTGTTTGTAAACTAAGCGACAAATCATCTGCCCTAGAGCAGAGAATAGTTACGTTGGAAGCAGGAAAGATATGCCTTATTTGATGTGTACGATACATTTTCAAACATTTTTAAAATGTCACAAGGAAAACACAAAAGAAATGACTCCCTAATTATTACGCTGTAAATCAGACACAGATACAGCATCGTCCTGATTTACGTCAATCCTGTCTTCGATTTTCTGAGCTAAAATAGCCCGTATCACCAAAATAGTTAGTAAACATAGTTATGGCGATTAGTTCGTATTTTAAGAGAGATACAAATTTCTCGTCCGAACTGTATGAGATTTACTACTGCTCGCCAATGCAGTTTGTCCGCCTATAGTGCACCCTTTAGTTACGTAAGCTCTCTTAAGTTTTGCTAAGTCGATAATGCCACTGAAACAAATGCTTCATTAAGAAGTGTCAAGTCTCATAACTGAATGTTTTTAATTTAATGATGATGTTCAAATATCATATGATATTTTTAAGCCAACTTTGTTTTACCAGTTTCTCTCTCTGATCAGTCCTGGACGTGGCTATCTTCTCTAGGTGTGTCAGCAGCTTTTTAGGCCACTGCTGTTCCAGTTAATTCATTGGTTTACCAATAATAAACAATACGAAAGTCCTGACACCATTGTTTTACTTGACACTCTGCTGGTAAGTCTTCGACATAACCAAACTGTAAAGTTGTCAACGAGTTCAGTTAGAATATAAAGGAAAGAGATTATTGCCACACAGTTCAGAACCTATTTCTGCAGCTGTAGATCCATGGATTTACACATTTTGCACCTCCTCATAAGAGAAAACAGTTTTAATCAGAGCGATGTATGAATTGGAAACGATTGTAGAAATTTCAATAAGGCTTATTAAACGTTCACTAATGCCAAACGCGAACTCATTAATAACAAGGAGAAAATTTGGCGTGGACCAAAAAGCAGCATTTATCGAACACTCGTTTGCACGGCAGAAAATGAGGTTAACCCACTACGTGGTTTCAGAAAGTCAAAAAAAGTACAATAAAAAAGTCAGGCCCGTTTAAATCCGTCTAACCCTATTACGAAACGAGGAAAACATTTATTCTTCGCGGTTGCAATATCTTGATGTTTGTGTTGACTTCACGAGCCCGTCGAGGACGAACTGGAGTTTGGAATTGGAATAATGAGCTGATGTCTTGTTGCACGGATTGTCGTGGAGTTATTCCATACTCCAGGATGACAATTGCGAGGCACGAAATCACGCGTGTAAACTCGCCCTTACGGTCAAGGTTGAAAATGGGTGCGCGTACTTTTGAAGTTTACAATGCCTTGGGTCCAGATCTACTCAGGGTTCTTCTACGCGCCATAGTAGATACTCCTCTGACTCTGGTATTGATGTACCCTCGCCGGTTATCATGTCCATTTATGGTACGGTTCGGAAGAATTTCGAAATTTTCAGTGACAGCCGTAGGTTAAACGTCGGTCTACCTTTCCCTTGGTTCAAAATGTTTACCCGCTTTTCTCACTGGCTTACTCGTAATTTGATCTTCTGTCATACCTTTAACGTTTTCTTCTTTGTAAGGATGGTGTAGTGCATCCCACGGACACGGCCTTGCGAGATCTTAGTGCGGTTTGTATTGAAGAATTCCTTCGGTGGTCAATAAAACAGACGTCTGAAAAGGTACTCTATATATTTTTACCGGTTAACGACTTATACTTAAGAATTCTTTTAATTTCCTGGTCAGCTCGTGTTTTTTCTTCGATATTCTGTTCTTCAATTTTTTTTTTGTTTTTACCAATGCTTATATCCGTGGTTTGTATGTTTTGCAGAAATTAGCCAAGAGTCCTATCAACATTAAATCCTTGCTAAAAAGGTTGTACAGTTTGGCGTCTCATCCCAGTGCAAATAAGAGACTTGGTGCAGCTTTGGCTTTCAACAACATATACCGCGTGTTTAGGTAATGTCTTCGTAGGTCGCGTAGCCATTTATCCACATTAATTCATCGCATAAAAATTAGAGTGCTGCGTCGGCAGTATTGAACGACTTGTAGATAGTCAAAATGTTGCTGCCAAAAAACTGCCAGAACTTAGGAATGCTTAAACTGACGTTTCGAGCAACGGCCTTTCGTCGGAGTGAAACGTAAAATGGAAAAGTATTGGTGGTATTTATATATTAAGAAGAAATCATGTGACAAAAAGATGACCAATAGGATTTAAAAATCGATAACAGCTTAGCTAATGAGATGTAAATGATGAATAGTCATTTGCTATTTTAAAACGTCGATCAGTTAATCGAAAATTCAGTTAATTCATGGCAGCCGGTTTTCTTGATAAAGCGGAGTCCTTTGCCCTAAAGAGGAGGTTGTATAGTGTGGCTAACTGAATACGAAAGCTATATCTATACTACACATATATATAAACTTTGAGTAAGTTAAATGTTAACTCGAAAAACAGATTCACCATTAGCTCATATTTCATCATTTTATATATAATATGTAAGCTAACTGAATACTAAACTACAATTAACAAGATAACTGTTAAAGAGTGCCAGTTTCTCTCTCGGTGGGCTGTGTGCATCCATGTGTATGGCTTGTTAACCTGAAGGAAAGGGAAAAGGAAGGAAGGGAGAAAATTATGAAGAGAGAAGAACGAAAGAGAGAAGGAGAAACAAAAAAGGAACGGAAGAAAAAAAGAACATAAAAGGAAGAGAAGAAGGAAGAAAGAAAGGAAGAAAGAAAGGAAGAGAAAGAAAGAAAAAAGAAAAAGATAGGATGAATGTAACAGAGGAAGAAATGGGGAAATGGATAAAAGGAGGAAGAAAGAAATGAAGGAAGAACGGAAGAAAGGAAGATAAGAAGAATAAATGAAAGACAAAAGCAAGAAAGAAAAAAAATAGCATGAAAGGAAGAGAGGAAGAGTAAAAGAAATGAAGGGAGGAAGAAAGGAAGAAAGAAACGTTAATTTTGTCATACTTCTGTGTTCTTTACTTTGTACTTATTGCTAGCTCTGCTTTCCTTTGTTCTCCAGTCTTTCATTATATATTTCCCGTTGTAAAGTCCTCATTACTTTTCGTTGTTTATGGTCATAACATGAACCTAAACATCACTATTACGTTTAGGGAAGAGTCCTCGCTTGTGGATACATTTACGCTTGAAATTCTTGTGGTTTACCTCGAAAGTTTGTCCATGGCTCACAACGATGACAAATCCTTAGGTAACCTGGTTCCTCTAATACTTCCAGGTGATCTGGAAACACGAAAGTTGATTGGGACTAGTTGTCAAATAGAAATCCATTTTCAAATTAAAGTTAGTTAATATCTCAAACTATGCCAGATTCTGTTCTTGAATTCGCAATGGAATTACCTTTCCCTTTATTGCTACTATATTTATTGAACACTGACAAAAAGTTTCAGACAGTTTCACCAAAGATACAGAACGTTACAATTGGTTAAAGATATGAAACTGGATTTTTATTATGCTGGTAGTTCCAGGCCGTTCGCTTGCGGTCAGATCACCTAATTTGCAATAAACAAGTCCTCAAGTGTCTCGAATAGACCAACAACCACTACAACACTTTATTACACGTGCATTCACACTGTTATTGACTGATATTGACACTCAGCCATCGCCTGGGAAATAAAAACATTCACAGTCTATTTTCAAGTTTGCATATTTTCGATATTGCCTGATAGCTGGGTTGGTGTGTAGTTATAGAGATGATAGTGCTAGCTTGCGAACGGGCACTCCGTTTGTGAGACGAGAGAAGAGCTTGGACGGGTTTCTCGGAGACTTGAATGCCGTAGTGCATCGTGAGTTGTCCATAACTGACCAATCCGCGTAGTTTTCACGCACATGTATAGTTTCAGTTGTGTCTTTTTCTGAAAATCCTTGAAGCACGGTCTCTGGCTTGAAAAAAGGCATAGGTACAAGACCTTTGTATTAAATTGCTGGACAATTAAACATCAGTCAGTATTTTACGTCTAAATTGTGGACCCAGTTATTTAAATTCTTAAAGAAATCTTTGCAGGCTTTTCCCTCGAACCAGCAAAGGAGGCCCATCTCACAGGCTATGATCGTGCGCGAATACTTCGGCTAAAAACAAAGCTCGTTTTGCACTGCAAGATTAACTCCATCCAACATGACGGCGGACAACATCTTCTCGTGATTGCAGTTTGGAAGTTTTGATTAACTGTACATGTGTGCTGTTGATACTGATTTTCGTGATCAGTTGATCCCGACTAATCATGAGGAAACTGTTTGTTAATGGAATTTAAAGGAGTTTTTTCCCTTATCTAAGGCACTCAATCTCAATGCACTGAAGTTCTTCGTCATCTTGAAAGGATCATTCTAGCGAAATCGTCAATGTTGAACAAACTGAACAAAGGAAGGAGAGTTCCCAAGTAATGTGTATTAGAAATTTATCCAATAGTATTTTGTGTTTATTGCGCTTTCATCTTGAATGGAACGTGGAATGTAAACATGATAGACGTAGATATAGACGTAGACGCGGGCGTAGACGTAGACATCGACATCAACAGGTGAGTTTACGACATACATGGAAACACAACAGAAATGTAGACCAAGACAGAGACAAAAGCGTAGAATAATCCGCGAGAAAAACACAAAGGAAAACCATAAGCGTGTCGTATCTTTATATGTTATAAAAATACGCTAGTTTTTCTTGTCGAACTTTCTCGGCTTAGAAAACATTAATTTTCAAAAGTTTCTTCACAGATTGGCGTGTTGAGGGGTTCGTTTTTGAAGCCATTCAAAAAACTCGTATTGAGGTTGACATAGACTTAGACGTAGACGTAGACACATACATAGACATAGAGATGGACAAACAAATATACACGTAAAGGTACGACGCAGATGTAGACCCAGACATAGACATGAACACTCGAACGTACGAAGTCAAGGTCGATGTAGACATGAGGTCATGAACGTGTATAGAGATGCTGATAGATAATTTGACAGAAATGGGGACATGGACAGTTTCTTGGTCGTCGACGTCGACAAAGACACGGGCCTGAGTAATGGTATGGATTTGAAGGCGTTAAAGGGCGGGGATAAGGTCTTCCGTACCCACAAGGACATACAAAAATGTGTAGTCATTGGTCTAGGTCTTGCACTAGCATGGGTGCAAGCACAGACACAGCTGGACACACACCTAAAATGACCGACGTTGACATTAACAGCCCAAAAATAATCTTATCATTACCTTTATACGCGTTTTACTCTTGGAAAAAACTGTACTACACTGTTTTCTTTTGATTACCTATCTTGCAGAGGTTTTCCTGTCGACTCTGCCAGTCTTCCTCATTTAGTTTCCTGGCTGGTAAGCAAATGTGGTCGCCCTCAAACCGAGTGTCGTCATCAGTGTATGCGACTGGTCTGCATTTTGGCACCGCTTCTTCCAGGTATGAGATACGTTTTTAAGATTAAGTATTCAAGAACCAGTTGAGTTTGTGGACTTCTTGCGTTCTGTTAAACCTCTTTTGAATAGGATGTTCGTCAGCGCAAGTTTGGATGACGAATACTGTGAAGTCAGAGGGAAAAGAATATTTCATTTCCAGGTTAGATGTTTTTAAACTGCATGCCGGCGATCCCTCGAGTATGATATTGCCTTGCTCCCTTCTTTTTATTTCTTCCTTCCTTCCTTTTAGTCGTTCCTTCCTTCCTTCCTTCCTTCCTTCCTCCCTCCATAGCTCCCTCCATAGCTCCCTCCAACTCCACCTTTGTTCGTTTTTTTTCCTTTCTTCCTTCCCTGCTTGGTTCCCTGCTAGCCTTCCCACATCCTTTTTCCTTCGTTTAGGTTCGAAGGAGGCGTTGGTGGTAGAACTGGCATCCAGCATTCCCCTACACTGTCGTCAATTCCCGGAACCTTCTCCCTCAGTGCTACCAAAAACTGGTTTGATTTGCTACTGGCAGCTTTAGACTCGTACACGTGGTCCTTTGGTGAACGTCTTCTCACTCCGAATGCGGTCTTTGGAGGTGATCATGATTAGCTAACTTCACAGAAGAGGACTTTCTCTCCATGTTATTTTCTTTTTTCGCCTCCTTTTCCTGTTTTTCGTTTTTTTACGGTTCTTACATCTATCCTCTTGCTCAACAACGGCCCGATGTGATTAGTATTGTTTAAAAACAATCCTGGGAGCCATTATTTCAATTTTATTAGATATTTAGAAATCCAACATGAAAAGCTTCTTCCTCTTAATGTCTACTGGATAAAAGCCACAGGAAAGTCTTTTTGAGTCGGCTGAGTTGTATTGTTCCGAACAGCATTTCCATGCAACGCAATCTTTTAATTCTTTTTCTTTTGATACGATTAGGCTCATTCACTTCTGAACAACCGGGCCTGTAGATCGAGTTTTTTGCTTGCCAGAGTAGGAAGACTTAAACGCAAAGTTATTCTCTGTACCTGTTGTTGAGTTGTGTAAGGTGGCCAGCCTCATTCTTATGCATTAAGGCCGATATGTCGTTAGAAGTGAGTTTAAATTATTACACTCGGTCCGTAAGCCAGCAGGTAAAGTAGAGTTGAGTTGATAACGATTCCAACCCTAATTTTCGGGTTAAACGGACCGCTGCTACCAATCGAATCAACAGGAATGTTTGCTTGTATAATTCAATTTAAGCGCTCGGGAGATTCTCGTGACTACTTCACCCTGATTGTCGGGAGGATGTGCAGTGATTCGATTCTATTTCATAAGAATCCTCAGGGTAACATGAACTCTAGGCTAACCATTTCATTTTCTCTTGTTGTGGCGTAGAGGATTTCGGAAGCCTTGTACACATGGATTACTGGCGTTTCATTTGAACGCGAAACCGAACAATAACTTAACGGGAGAGTTAATTCAAATCTTGAAGTTTTGAAACTTGTAACCAGTTCTTTTGTATTTTATCTAGACTTGCTATAAGACTTCTTAGTTTTAAAAATCTGCTACATGTTTTCAGTCTCTTTTCAATTTTATTTGTCTCCGGTTTACATTCAGGTCCTGCGGGAAACCCTTCTAGCGTATTTTTTCAGTCTGTCGGATTCTTCGTCAACAAGCTTGCCCTTCATGGCATCGAAGCAGCTGTTAAATGTTTTAAAACCGCTAACGTTGGTGTTAACGCTCAGCTTTTTTCGCCGACAGAAATACAAGAGTATAACAGGTAAAATAAGAAGTAACTTATAAATTTAATCACTTGAGACTTTTCACGAATGTGCACTGATTGTTTAACATTATCAAAAAATTAATCTCAAAATTGACAGCCATTTAATATCAATACTTCTCAAACTAAATAGTCATGCGTGACCAAAAGGCGATAGAAATTGATATCTTACTTCACTCGTAAATCCTGTATAGAATCGTCTCTAATTACATAACCTTCCGCTTTGATTTGCTAGGCTTAAACGGCAGGTTTATGTTGGTTTTATTTCCTGTCAAGATGTCTCCCTCTTGACAAAGTAAAATCATCTGGTGTGAACCAGAGTAAAATAGTGGCCGATTCGGCAAGGAATGAGTTACTCGAGATAAGTTGTTGCTCCGTTCTGTCAAGACGTCTTCGTTGCCGATTAGAATTGTCAGATATGTAGTTAGTCATATATACATTTATCTACATAGCCGTTCAATACTGCCGACGCAGCACTCTAATTTTTATATCAGAGTTGTCAGTTGTTAGCTATAAATGTTTACATTCCGTAATAGAATTGTCAGTTGTTAGGCATAGTGAGACGATAAATGTTTAGATTCTGTAAGGAAGGAGTTAGTACGCATAAATATTTTCTACATTAGTTCGGCAGTCTACCAACCTTTCAACTTTCTACGCTGTTTTATACTCCCTACGTAGTATCACATTTTTATATCGTTGTCCCTATTTTTACTCTGAAGTTTGTTTTCTCAGAAAAGGTTTTAACTTTTGAGGTGGATACAACCCATCGCCTTCTCATCCAATATATATATATTGTTCTTCTTAGAGCGAAGTGCACTGTAGTTGTGAGGCTCATGAACTTTTTGGTTCTTCTGCTTCAGATCAACACAGAGGAGTGTTTACAGGTAAGAGCAGACTGGCAGCCAGGTTCTTTCAAATAGCGGAGAACTTTAATTTTTTGGATGTTGCCCCGAAGCTGAGAAATCTTTCGGCCACGCCTTTTGAAAAATTTTCGATTTTACTATGCCCGAAACGCTTGCACGGCGCATTTCTTGCCAGGAATATTCCAGGAATGTTGAGGAAAGTTCATATTCTGATATCTTGGAACATTAAAAAAAATTACCTACTTGTAGTAGGGGTGGAGTAGTGGCAGTCAATGCCCCTCCCCTCTTTGTACCATAAGATTGAAAACGATCGTATGCGTAGACAATGCTTTATGTAATATTTAAAAACCGAGTGGGAGTGCTTCACCAGATATAAAACACGGGGCGACAGCCGAGTGTTTTAGATCCGATAAAGCACAATCTACGAGTTTTTTAAATGACTTCTAAAGCGAACTACTTTATATGCTAATTGACGAAGAAAGTTCGGCAACTGTTTCCTAAACGGCAATAATTTGTCGACAAAAGGTAGAGAGATCTTTTTCAGATGTATAGATCCGTTACGGTTACGATTTTCCTTTGTGTTTTTCTCGTGAATTATTAATGAGTTTTAGAAGTGTTTCTAGAGGGGTAGACGTAACCAGTCGTTCTGTCAATGGCGGGATTTTGTATTATCCTGCATGTTCTTGTCCGCACTTTTACAGTCATTTGGGAAAACACAGAGAAGTTATGAATTAATGATTGTTCCACCAAGGTCTAAGAATTTAGGGGCTTTATTTTGTTTGTGGGATAAATGGACGTGGTTGTTGTGGACGACGTGCGAACGTTCGTCAAGCTCGTGCCTTTAGAGTAACAGTTTCTGAGCCCCAGACGGGAGCCGAACCTGCAACCTTCTGATGACCAGCTGAGACGCTGTAACCGTTGAGATACCAGGACTCAGACGGTGAGCTAAGGTGCATGTTCATTATATGCTCTTATGTGCTCTCTGTTCCTCAAGATCGTGTCCTATTTCTGAGGGCAGGAGTTTGACGAACGTTCGTTGACACCAAACTCCCACAAGCACAAAATGTAAGTTTGATGTTGATGTGGTTACTAGGTCAAACTCATTGCTAATTGCATTTTTGTAGATTATTCCTACGGACTTATGGAACTCGACACTTTTTGAGATGATCCTTAGCTGTACCTTGGAACCTCAATCGCTTGGCTTCAATATGAGTGACCTTGAGGTTCTTGAAAAACTGCCAGAACAGGTATTGTTACCACTTCGTATTAGAATTTTAGCCTGCAAAAATACTTCTATATTAAATTTGCGCAAGCACGCTATTGTCAGAGTCATATTAGAGCATCCCTTTTTCTTTCGATTTTTGGATCCTTTTTTTTTTCGATTTTTGGATCAGGTGTTCAACCTATACCGTTCGTGAATACAGCTGACACTATACCCCACAAACATTCCTAATCGTTTTATGTTGCTCGTTTCGGTTTTGTTGGAATCTTATTACTTTCGTGTACTTATTAGACTGGAGAATTGTGCAAGTTGTTAACATCCAAGCTACCAGAGCAACACTCTAATACGCTCAAAGAATCGCTGCTCAGAAAAATCTCGTTGGGAGGGTAAGTGAGAAAATACTGCAATGTAAATATTTCAACAGTTTGGAAATACAACAAGTCAAATAAACAAATAGACAGACCTCTAGAAGGATTGGCAAACTTTCGATAGATGATTTAGCGATAGGTGGACATGCGAGTGCCTAAACAACTCGAGAGACGTATACGCAATCGAAGGACAGAAATACTGGAAGAGATAGTCAGAGGGAGAGAAAGACAGATAGCATACTGGAAGGCAGTCGTGAGGCTAACAGGCCAAAAGACAAACAACATACAATGAGCCAAAAGGTTTGAAAGACTGCCGAAAGTGAAAGCAGGAAAGCTGACAGACAGTCGGATGAATAAACGGACAAACAGGCAGCCAGACAGACGAAGGGCCTTACAGTGAGCAGACAGTATCGAAGCGTCAGCATTTTTCAATATAAGTTTGCCAGTCTACCAACCTTTTAACTTTCCAAGACCAACGGACAGATATCTGGATTGGTTAACAGACTGACAGATAAAAGGATACCCAGGCATCCTAACAGGCAGGCAAGCAGTCAGCCAAGAGACAAACCCAGATAACCAGGCTGTACCAAACAACTATTTGAGACCTTTTCTGTATTCTTTCATTAGACGCTGCAATCTGTTTGAACAGTTGCCTTTGCCACTGTCTGGCGGCGAGGAAGCCCAACTTGATCACTCTCGATTACATTTCTTGGTAAAAGGATATCAACAACTTCACAGTGCGCAGATTTTACTTCCATCTTTGGCAAAACAGGTTTTGTATACCTTCATTAATATTAAGTTTACAATGACAGTAATGTCGGAAACTACTAATAGACCTAATTAGAGCAGCCGAACTGTACGTAAGCGATTTCCAAAGCGAACCGTAGTAAATCATGTACAGTTAGAACGCGAATGATGTATCCTTGACATACGAATGCCTCTATATAACCATGTTTACTTGCTATTTTGGTTATGTGGACTATTGTTGGGTAGAAAATTGAAGATTAAATTCATGTAAACCAGGACGATGCTGTATCCGATTTGTAGGAAGCCATTTCTTTTGTGTTAAGGTCATGAATTATCTATGAGGCAATATTTGCAGTACGGGTGGCCGAACTGTATGATTTATGCAGTTCAGAAGCAAATACTGTGTATTACTTATCCAATGAATCCATCTGAAGATGTGTGTGTACGAACCATTTGAAAATCAAACGAAAAGATGCATGATCAGCGTGAAAACTTATATTTGTAACCAATGTTTTATCGTTATCGCAGGGGGATTGGACAGCGAAGAAATGTTCCGAGAAGCTGCTTGAGTCTGTGTTCCAGGGAATAGTGTCTCGAGAAGATGGCGGTTTCAATGTGGTGAAGCTGACACCGACGTCGCTGGAACTTGGCTTAAAATTGCTTGATTTAGCTTTCGACTTGGGACTGGAGGTAGCTAATGGAATTGTCATTTCATTTCTGTCGTACTTTTTGTATTCATCTTTCATTTCTATTGGACAACAACTTCAACAAGCGTATAAGAAAAAAAGCAAGTGTCGCACCAACTACTGCAGTCGCTGTGACAGCGACAGCAAAAACAATCGCCGTCTTGTTCTTCACTTCCTACTTTTTTCTGCCTGCTGTTCTTTTTTTATTCTTTTTATTTTCTCTGGATTTTCTTCCCTTTGACCCTGTCCTGGCCGAAGACTTTCCCCTTGACGAGTAAAATCGTCTGGCGTTAGCCAGAGTAAAATACTAAAGTCTCCATAGGTCACTGAAGACCTATACGGCCAGGAAGAAGTTAAAAGTGTTTGGTTTCACCTTGCATTGATTTATTTCCTTGTTGTATTTAAAGATCCACAGTCTTCTCGTATGCATTCTGAATAAAACATCTCTCAAAGATACAAGAGGTATTGTTGCTCAGATCTCAATACAAATTCTCACTGTACCCTTGAATTTCAAGAGAAATGACCCTCTGAAAATTGTTTAAACTTGTGATCGAAGTATAAAATATTCTGTGTTTGTCGCTCTTGCTGCAATTGACAGTAATTTGACAGACAGTCTGGCGGTTTGAGAAGGCAACCGTCATCTGTTTGTTTATCGTTTGTTTGGATGAATGACATGTGTTTCTCTTGTCGTTTTCAAAACAGGATCCTCTTCTAGTTTGGGGATGGTTTTCTATCAAATTTTCCACAAGATTATTCAAAATTTCTTTGTTAAAAACGCCAGCGATCACCTGCCGACCATAATGAATTATAACGAAGATGAACCTTTATGGGTGAGAACACTTTTTTACATCTATTTACCCGAGATATATTATCATTTACCAATCCAGCATCAACTCCAGCCAGCCGTCCGCTAGATGTTGTATTTTCGTTCAGCAACGGTCTAGGAACAAGGCTGGCAATACTCCGCCTTCTGAATTATGAGACCATTCAACCTATACAACTTTAATACTGTACTAAGTGGACGTGAAAGCCGTCCAACCCCCAATACCTAATAACGTTGACCATTTCTCCGGTTTTGTCGTCTGCAACTAACGCTACAAAATGAAGGATAAAGCCGTTCCAGGCATAATCTGTGTTTCTCCAGTGCAACACCCCCTTAGTTACCTGCCTATTCAACCCACAACCGAAAGGTTTTCCTGATCAATACACCACTAACTAACCTCTGTGGTGATCCAACCTAAATCTGAGTATGAAAATCAGAGAACTGAGTATTTCAAAAAATAAGATGACTGTTCATCTTCGTATATTATGCTGGATTGTGGACTCAGATTAAGATTTCCGCTTGGTAAATGTTTCGTCCAACCTAGTTCCACTGAACCCATAGCCTGTTCTATTTCTTTAAATAAGGAATTTTTATTTCAGGTTTCCAGCACGTTAATTGGTGTGCTGGAGAGTATCGTTAAAGACAAAACTTTACGTAAAAGGTAAGACACGGTGCAGGTCACAGTCAGTACTAGTTTTAACTTGTTTTCTTTTGACCCAGTAAACCAGGTTTACCCGGGCACATTTAGTCAATAAAATGTTTCTACTGTTAGTCACTCTCTCTTTCTTTTTTCCAACCCCACCCATTCTTCCCACCCTTCCGCCTACCTCACCACTCACTCACTCCCATCTCAATCTCCTCATCATCTTTTCCTCCTATCTTTCCTTCCTTCCCGTTCTCCGTTCTTTACCTCCTACCAACCTCACTCTCTACTCATCCCATCTCGTTCGCCACTCCTTCCTGTGCTCCTGCTCACTCTCCATCCCTCATTCTTCCCCCTCTTTTTCCTTCCACCCTCCCGTCACCATTTATTCTGATCTTTCCTCTTTCTGCCCATCCAACCTTCTCACCCTCCGTCATTCTCCCTTCTCACTCTTCTATGTACTTTCCACCCTTCCAACTCCCACGTTCTACCTTTACCACCTGCTCCAATACTTCTCTTACTTCCCACCCAAACCTCCGTCCCCTCACAGTTTCCTGTCTTCCTTCCTTCACTGCTTTATAATACCTTGTCTTTGTTTCCTCTAGTTTTTGTTATTTCTTCAGTTGATCTATTCTATCTCTCTTCTTTGCCGGTTGTTTTCCTTCACTGATTGTGTTGCCGTTGTAGTTTGAACACGCATGAAAAACAAAAACCCTCTGGGATGAAACAGTAGTAAGATAACTTTACCAATCTAGACGTTTATCCATCAAAATGCCTTCAGTTAAGAATGGGTGTTTGTTAGCGGTAATACTCCCCGAAAGGTTTCGCCTCTACGAACACTTTATCATTGTTAACCTTCTTCCCAGGAATGGTCGTGCTGTAGCGGTCGTCTTATTATCCTCATGGTCAAACCTAGCGTCATGGTGGGACAAAAACAGCACACAGGAAATGAAAAGATCAACAGTAATTTTGATGAGAAACGTTTTGCTTGTTGACCCAAAGGTAGGAACGCATTGATTACCAAATCATAAAATAATGACTTGTTTTACATCACCAATGTGCTTTCCAGTCATTGTTTAACATTGAAAAGACTAGAACTGTTTCTCTAGGTTTGTTTTCTCTGTTTTCGGTTTTTTCTGTTGAATTCTCCCGCATGAAAGTCAACTCGACGATTTTGGAATTATTTAGGGAAACTTCTAAAAGTCATTAGTAAAACACGAAGGAAAATCATAACCGTAACAGATCTATATCTCTGAAATCTCGCTCTAGATCTCGCTCACTTTTCCCGTCAAATTATTGCGGCTCAGAAAACATTAATTGCCAAACTTTCTTCGTCAATTAGGGTATTAAGGAGTTCGTGTTAGAAGTCATTTAAAAAACTCGTAGATCATGCTTTATCGGATCTAAAACATTCGGCTGTCGCCTCGGTTTTTATATCCGATAAAGCACTTCTGCTCGGTTTTTAAATATTACGTGAAGCTTGATTCATGAATTAATTTGTAATTTGTCAGACTACTAAAAAACTTGTAGTTAAGCAACACAGCCTACTGGAAGATCACCTATATTTTTTTTTCTCTGTATACATATCTTGATAATTTGGTGAAATAATACGATGGTTAAATGAAGTTTATTATAATAATAATAATAATAATAATAATAATAATAATAATAATAAAAATTAAAGAAATAATTTCCAAGCGAATTTGTTT
>JBAHVQ010000456.1:1435117-1447219 GCA_036872915.1 Nanipora kamurai | reverse complement strand
AACCGTTGCATACGTAATATCTGGAAATACATTGCCCATAGTATCGGCAACTAAACATCCAGTACGGACATGGGCTTACCGAAGAACTTTGAACTTGTGCTAAAAAGGGGAAAACCCCTTTAATATGACTTTATTGATAATTTTGTAGATTCTTAGGCTGGTATAAGTGAGTTTGGAGTCTGAGTTAATTAACTAGTTTTTTGGTTGGTTTGTGGTTGCTCCTTGGCTGGTTGATTGCTTAGTCAGCTGGCTCATTGGTTGGTCATTTGTTTAGACTGTTGGCTAATTCATTCGTTAGTTGCTCGCTGGCTCGCTATTTTGATGGCTTGTAAATTAATTGGACGTTTTGTCCTTTAATTGATTGTTGTTGATTTGTGAGTTTTATCGTTATCGGAGTGGCTGGTTGGTTAATTAGTTAGTTGGTTAGCTATTAGTTGCTGGGCTCGAAATGTAGATGTATATACAGGGTGTATCAAAAAAAAGGAGACCTTTAGAAATTAGCCAGTTGTTATAATTTCAATGCCTGATAACTATGCTAAGCCCACAGGTGCGTAAACATACACAATTTAATCGAATTTCATGCATGGCAAATTATTTTTGCTGTTAGAAGTTATTTTAAATTCCCAGGAGCAGAAAAGCTTGTGCTTGTAACAAAGATATGTAATATATGCACGTAGCTGACAATATTTTACGCAGCCATAGGCTTAGCATAGTGATTGGGCATTGAAATTATAACAATAGGTTAATTTCAAAAGGGCTCCTTTTTTTGATACACCCTGTAGATAAAAGATAAGTAATTATAAGTATAATTAAATGCATGGTTTTATGAAGAGTTCACTAAAATTTGAGAAAGGAGTGATGGTGTTAATTTTAAAATGCACCAAACTTCAAGTTCCAAATGTTTCAAATACCAATCATTTATGTCCATGTACGATTTCTGTCGAGTTGCAGGAAAAATCCAGGGAATAATAACAGTGCTTCTTAATATTAGTTTAATGTTAATAAGGTTGTTTAGTAGGTTGGTAGGGAGGTTTAAAAAGCGGGTTAATTGGTTGTTGTTTGGTTTATTGGTTGTCTAGCTGGTTGACTCGTTTGTTTGTTGGTTGGTTGGTCCCGATTTGGCAGATCGGTTGTTTAGTAAACTTATATGTTGGCTTGTTAGTTAATTGGTTGGTCGGTTGTTTGTTTCGTTAGACTGTTGGCTTGTTGGTTAATTGATTGGTTGGTTGTTTGTTTCGTTAGACTGTTGGCTTGTTAATTATTTGTTCGGCTAGTTTGCTGCTTGGTTAGATGGTGAATTGGCAAAATTTGCGGAACTTTTGGCACACACCTATTTCAGGAAAAAAAAATGTGTCTTCATAGCGACGTCACTAAAACACCAACTTTGTAGTTATAGTGGAATGTTAGGATATTAGATTAAAAATCCTTAAACTGAAAAATGAATACTAATCTTGTTTTTATTCCAACCATAAAGAAAGAGCGGTGTAAAGTAGAAAATATGAATGTTTTGTCCAACAATAAAAATTATGAAGTCATTACGACGTCATAGCCAACCACGTTTCTCGATAACAAACTTCATTTAACTTTTTTAAATGCCATTAAGTGTGCCAAGTTTTATTATCTTAAATTAAATTGCAAGAATGTTCTGAGGGAGAGCCGAAAAGACCCCCTACAGGTTGTGAAAAGCTAAAAAAGGTCAGGTAAGACAGCTAGAGTTTCTTCGACTCTTTAGTTCCACGAGATGTTCATGTTTTTTTATTTTTTTGACCTTCTAAGGACTTTAAATATTGAAATATTGCTTCAGGATGCATATCACCACCCCACTGGATTAGTTGATTGGTTGACTAATTGGCTGATTGGTAAGTTTGTCGGTTAATTTGGTACATTGGTTGGATTAGTTGGTTTGTTGGATCACAGGAGCAGAAAGGAAAGACAGTAAATATCTACCTCTTGTGTTTGAAACTATTATAACTGTCAATGGTGCTAAAAACAAAGAAAAACATTATTGCGTTAGACATTGGTTGGGCTCTTTTGCGGATTCGTATTTTATAAATAAACTTCAACATTTCAGTTTCTTCAAGTAAAACAATTTACCTGTCGTTTTCAATAAAGGCGTTAAGGAGTATGATCCTAAACATAACAAAATGTGAAACTCATTGTAGGAAATTCGTCAGGATTTTGAGCAGATCTTATATTACAGTGTGTATATCGTGTAATTAACCAAAGAAAGAACAGCCAGGTGCTCTCATCATTGACCTGCAACGAATAAGATGGTGAGCGAAGGTTATCACGGGTCAACGTAGGTAAGAAAGCAAGGAAAATAGACAGTCGCGTATAAAAAGATACGAACCAAGTAGGTAACAAGTCATAAAATTGGTTGCAGACTCCTTGCAAAAAAAGATATTTTTCAGTTGATCGACGCACGGCTGTTTGGCTGCCAGTCTGGCTGACTGATTGACTTACTAATTGATTGATTGATTGACTTACCGGTTGATTGATTGATTGACTGATCGATTGATTGATTGACTGACTATTTGTTTGAGTGACTGATTAAATTGTGACATTAATCATTGATTGGTCGTGGTTTTCTACTTACAAACACAATTCCGTTTAGCTTTTATAATCGTATATTACTAAGGTCTAAGGAGGCGGATTGTAAACTAGAAGCCAACACGTACATGTGATTATTGAAAAAAGTGGGGTGGACTTTTCGAGAACTTACCAGCTGACGTATTAAAGTGGTGAGTTCGAGCCATAAGTATGTAAAACTCGATCGTACACGCTGAAGTGTGAACTATCCTTTATTTTTCTTGCAAGTTAATCTTAGAATAGCACGGAATAAAAACCAAACTAACACTTACAAGTTCGGTTTGTCCGTGATTGACACACCTATAGGGAGTTGACAGCTCCCAGAACCAACCTCACTTCGCTTTCCTCGGTGCGTCAATCTCAGAGAAAATTGTCCTCAATTATGCTTCCTATAGAAACGCATAGCCTTCTAATGGCCGGTAATAATCTTTAATCATTAAACTATATGGACTCAGATAATGATTCGAATTATGTTCTTGTACTGTATATTGCAATCTTCACTTCCTGCAGTCGTATAACGTTCACAGATATCTATTTAATACAATGACTGGTTATCCTTAATCATTTAAATCAAAAACACAAATGCAACAGAAACCGAAAGGACATATTGGAAATAGCACGAGTTCAATGACAGCAGAAATGATGAAGATAACGTTAATGGTGATGACAAAGGTGATGATAATAACAATGTTGATGATGATTAGAATGATGGTGATGATGAAAATAATGATAACGTTAACAACAGAAATAAACTATAGATATTTCGAAAAAGATTGCGTCTAGCATGTAAATAACGAGTCTGTGAGTTTGTTAGTGTGTAACTCGGTGAGTTACGATTTGCATGTTTCGAGTTGTGAGTTACGAGTTACGAGTGCTAGTCTGGAAATTGTAAGTCTGTCATTTGCGAGTGTGAGTGAGAAGGAAAGGATGGAACGGATGGAAAGGAAGGAAAGGAAGGAAAGGATGGAAAGGAAGGAAAGGAAGGAAAGGAAGGAAAGGAAGGAAAGGAAGGAAAGGAAGGAAAGGAAGGAAAGGATGTTACAAAAAGAAATGAAGGGAAGAAAGGGAAGAAAGGCAAGGAAGGAAAGGTAAGCAACGAAGGAAAAGATGGTAAGAAAAGTAAGGAAGAAAAGAAAGGCAAGAAAGGCAAGAAAGGCAAGAAAGAGAAGGTTGGCATGGGAGCCAAAGAATGAAAGAAAGGGAAGCAGAGAATAGAACGGAACATAGAAAATGATAGAAATTTTCGAATCGAGGGAACAAAGGGAAGGAAGAATCGAGTCGGAAGAGGAAGAGGGATTAGAAAGAAGGAAAGAAATGAGGTAAAGAAGAAAGGAAGAGAGAGAGACACGAATAAAGAAAAGAAGAAAGGAAGGAAAGAAGGAAGGAAGGAAAGAAGGAAGGAAGGAAGGAAGGAAGGAAAGAAGGAAGGAAGGAAAGAAGGAAAGAAGGAAGGAAGGAAGGAAAGAAGGATAGAAGAAAAGAAGGAAGAATTGAAGAAAGGAAGGAAGGTTTTCGATAAAATTAGTTGAACATTGTCTGGAATGTAATTATGAAAAACATGATAGATTTTTTCCAAAATTCAAAGAAGCGTTACATTTACGTGCTCATTGAATATCTACCATAAAATTATTTACCTGAGATATTCGTAAGACATTCAACACCAGCATCTTCATAATGTCTACAGTTGTGTCTGCCCCAGCCAGAATGTGAACAACTTGATAAAGATGTTTCCCATCCTTTGCAATTAACATCATCCAGCAGAATCATTCCATATCCATCAGGGACACTGCTTCCTTGTAAGGCCCTAATAGCACCTCGATAGCCCAGTTCTCTACAAACCACTCTGGCATCTCGAATGTCCCAGTAGTCATCGCAAACCGTCCCCCATTGTCTGTACTGGAAGGAATAAACTTCTACACGACCGATGCCTTTATACGAATATGGTCCTCTTAAACGAACTGTCATAAAAAAATAATGCTTGTATGGACATATGACTACATTTTAATAATAATGCTACGCAGATTGAACACAAAGACGTTTTCCTGACAATGGTTCCTTAAGGTGACTCCCTACAGTTTTGCTAACTCGGAAAAGCTGTTGAAACAAATACTGCATTAAGGAGTACTGAGGCTAATAATTTGATGCTTTGAATTTAACAACGATCTTCAAATATCGAATGATATTTTTAAAGCCTTTTAAATATACTTTGTGCGACCATGGCTATTTGGAATTGCTGTTGAAAGAAATACTGCATTAACTATTCATTTAGGTCCTAGGAAATTGAAAAAGCGGTTGAAAAACTCTTTCTAAACTTCATGTCACGGTTCGTTGTGCAGCAACAAACCGTGACATACTACGCTCGCGAAAAACCATTTTTACTGACTCGATTTTTGATGTTTATTTAAAAAACGCATTTTCGAGCCCAAATATTTAAGCCCAAGTGATTTTCTGAGATAGGAATGATAAGAGAAGACGTGCAGTGAAAAGAATGTGGTGTAGCCCAACATTAACACGTATTTTCTCATCTTATGACAAAGACAGCAAATTGCTGCATTTTGTTTAAATAATCAAGGGGGATTTTCCCTAATTGAGGGCAATATTACTTGTGTTTGACAAGCATTTTAGGGGGCAAAGATTTGTAGGGAAACAAAAAATCAAATCCCATGCCTTTTATTTGACAACCGTAGTCCATTTGTTTGACGCAGGTTTTTCACGTTTATCGTAGCAATAGAGGTAAACCCTCTGAATTCCCTTTTACCCGCCACTGAACGTAGTAATAATTGAAAAATATCAAAGTTATATTTTATAGTTCAATAAGTAAAAAATGCTGTGACAGTAGTTTGACCTCATGTAGAACTATACTTTGCCAAAGGCGCACACAAGTGAGGGACTTAGAAGATTTAAGCCCACCCACTTCCCGTAGGAGTCGAAAGTGAGGGTTGGACATGTTGGACATTTTTCAACGTGCTTCTCCCTCCTACTTTTTTCTCCTCATGCAACCTCTTTAATTAGTAGTAAATTAACTTAATAGTTTAATGGTTATTTACCATGCTCTTCCTAACGTAGATCTACTCTACTGTTTTACTTTGGTTTACCCCAGTTAGCCTTCAACCAGGTGATCTGACCGCAAGCAAGAGGCCTGGGACTAGCAGCCCAATATAAATCCAGTTTCATTTCTTTAATCAGTGGTAACGTTCTATGTATTTGGTGAAGCTGTCTGAAACTTTGTGTCAGTATTCCGTAAAGCAAATGGTATTTCCATTAGGAATTGAATAACAGAATCTGGTATAGTTCATGAGATATTAACTAAGTTAAATTGGAAATGGATTTCTACTTGACAACTAGTCCCAGTCCACTTTCGTGTTTCTAGATCACCTGGAAGACAAGTACGTGGAGCATTGAAAGGATTAAAACGCGAACCTTAATGTCATACCTGTTCTAGATATGGGCCAGCTGAGATTCGAATTTAAGGATGTAGAGTTTAAAATACCTAAAATATTGAAAAGCACAAAAGTTTAAAAGCCCAGTTTTATGTTGTACAATCCAAAATTATAGTTACATATAAAATGTTACATATCCGTATAAAGTGATACTATTATTGATGGTTTGCACTTGACATCTTGGCCGCCGTCTTGGTGGTACTTGAACAAAAGAATCTCATTTTGTTGTTGTATGTGACCCCCAACATGTCTCCAGTATTGTATTTTGAATCTCAAAAGATAGATTGTAACCGATGTACACATTCTTCAAAATCTTAATTTACTTCCGCCAGGATTTGTATGAGAACTTAAGAAGAATCAAAATATATCGAATATTTTTACTTGGAAATACAGTAAAGTACACCGTAGTCAGCCGATAATTTGAAAAAGTATAAAACAAAACATATTCCGAATATAATCATCCTGTAAAACTCAAGATCTGAGCCAGAAAACAAGAGAATGTTTAAATGGTAATATTTCGAATTTATTACAAATTCATCATCAGATCAAGTGACTAGAAATAAATAACAGCGTTCTTTTATATTTACAGTTGAGTGATGACATCATCTAGCTTCTTTTCTAATGATGTCATCACTCAACTGTAAATATAAAAGAACGTTGTTATTTATTTCTAGTCACTTGGTCTGACGATGAATTTCTAATAAATTCGAAATAGTACTATTTAAACATTCTCTTGTTTTTTGGCTCATATCTTGAGTTATACAAGATAATTTTATTCGGTAAAGTAGAGAAGAGTGTTTTTAGTGATACTGGATTACGCTCGCAGTTAATTACGTTGTTCTCCTAAGAGGTCTAAAGGGCCATCCGTGATGGGTCCAGTGTTACTGTAGGAGGAAACCTAGGTACCCTAAAAAAACCTAAGATATTCGTTGGAGTCAGACTGGACAACTCTATTCTTAAATTTAACCATGATCACTTTAATAAGGTAACTGTACAGAGGCGGAATCAAAATATGGTAACAGACGTTGGTTGAATGTTAGATTTAGCGACGCTGTCGAATAACCAGAGCTCTTGATCAAGCGCCGCTCAAAGCAGCAAAAAAAATGGAATATACACCACCCTGGTATAAGGGCCGCATCCAAAAACAGAATAGTTAACTAAATGCCATACTAAGAAGCAGAATGATGAAACAGTTGCTGCCCTTGAATTAGTGCCGCATTTCATTGTCCAAAATGCAGTGCTTATTTAGAATAATGATAAGCTGCTGCAAAAAAGGGGAAATGATCCTTGATTAAACATTCGACATTTTTGAATAACTTCTCTACAGCCAAAATTTCGACGTAAACTACAATTTTATATCAAAGTTACTATATAAAAATTTCAGTAATCTTGCTTTTTTCGCGATGAATATTTACATTTTTCATAAAACGTATGTTGGTTGGTTGGCCTGTAGGTCAGGGTACCTAAGTTGCACGGTTTGCTGGAATTATAAGTACAAGATAGGAAATATCCGTCCCGAGTGACAGAGGGAATTACAGAGAATGGTGCTAGAAATAAGGCAATAAAGCAAGAAATAGTTGTGTAAGTTTAATTGATGTCTAACTTCAGCATTGTTAGTTCAGTGATTCATTGGTTCGTTAGGTAGTCGATTGGCTTTGCAATCTATTTGATTGTTGGGCTTATTTCATTGAATAGATATAAATACGAGAAAAAGTAGAAAAAAGGATTTACCTATTGTCGATGTAGGAGTTATTGAAAATGGTTCTAAAAACAAAGAATCAGAGAAGAGACTATGTTTTGAGTAACAAAAAAATAATAAAAGTTAAGTTTGCTGAAAATTGATGGCAATCTTTAGACTTCAAATGTTCATTGAGGATGCATGTTCCCAGTGAGCTTCATTCTAGTGCATTTGCATCATAGATGTAGAAACGATTCGGCAAAATTACATCTCATACTCACCTCCTTCAATGGAGGCATAGAGATTTCTGCATTGGTTGGTTAGTTAATTGGTTGGTTGACTCCTCCTGTCGATATATTTAGATTAAAGATAATAAATATCTACAGTACCTGTTGGGAGTGTTGGTATTACTGAAGAATGCAGGCTGCTAAACATCCAGTAAGGACTTGAGCTTGTTGTAGAACTTTGAACTTGCGGTAAAAAAAGGATGGAAAATAATTTTTAACTCTTGGAAAGTGCACTAAATGCTTCAAAATAAATTAGTACGTTAATTACATAAAATCAAGTAAATGGTTTGAACCTGGTAGAATGGTGACATGTTTGTAGAAGTTGATCGTCCAGGTTAGTGTAGTCTTGACAAAGGCTGTTGGTAGAAGTGACTGACTTTTTGACGGCCTTAGCGGCGGTCATCTTCAGAGTCAAAGAGAGAGTAAATGTCAGGTTCGCCTATATTTGTATCTGGTTCGTGCGTTAAAAGTGGGCGGTTGTATAAGTCATAGAGGTGGGGTTGTTTGTGAAAAGCAGTGGGTGTGATTGTGTAGGCGTTAATTATCAGTTTGTCGAAGTGTTAAGTCTATTGGTTGTTCGCACGTTTGAATTTGTGAATAAGTCGTTTGTAAGGTCGCGGTAACTGTTATGATTGGTTTAATGGTTTTTGTTCTAAGTTCATATACCAGCTTTCTAGTGCGAGTCGCCGTTTGTAGTTGGTGCTGTAAGTAATACATTTTGCCGATTCCCACTCAATGTTGTGTTTGGTTTGTCGGTGGTGTTCGGCAACGTGGTCGGTTTTGCCTCCGTTTTTTGTCGGTCGTTTGTATTCTGTGAGTCCTATATTTAAGTTTCTGCTAGTCTCACCTATATAAGTGGCTTGGCAGTCGGAACAATTAATTTTATAAGCTGCACCTTGTCTTTCATCTGGTTTTCTCTGTCCTTAACGTTAGTCAGTACGTGTCGTAAAGTTGTTATCGGTTTGTGCGCTGCTCGTATGTTGTATAGTCGTAAGATACGCGAGATAATCTCTGACGTACCTTTTATGTAGGGTATCGTTGCTGTAGTTGTTATCGGAATGTGGTTTTCCTTGCGCTCATTGTCGTTGTAAGTGTTAAGTTTGATGAAGTCAGAGTTATAGTTGTTTTTGGTGAAAACGCGTTGTAAATACTCATTTTCCTGGCGTAGAGCGTCGGATGAGTCACAAATGAGTTGTGCGTGTCTCGTCAATGTTTTGATGGTGATAGCTTTTTGTAAGGCCGGATTGTAAGATGACTGGTCTAGTAGACTGTCAGCATACGTCGGTTTTCTGTAGAACGTGGTCCGTAGTTTGTTATTGTCACGATTACCAAACAGTCTAGGAAAGGAATAGCTCCGTCTTCTTCAATCTCTTTGGTAAATTGTTTGTGACTGTTCTGTTTGTTAATGTGGTTGTGAAACTCGTCAATCTCGTCTTCGGGTAGTGCAGTGTCGTCAACGTAACGAAACCAAAAAGGTGACGTGTGTTTGTAAGTTGCAGAAGCTCGTTCCTCTATGGGTTGCATCACAATTTCAGCAACCACAACAGAAACGGGTGAGTCCATTGCTGTGCCATGTAACTGTTTGTAGTGTTTACCGTTGTATTGAAAGTAAGTTGGTGTGAGGCAAAGTTCCAGTAGTTCTATGATGTCTTCTGTAGGTAAAGGAAGTACGTCAGTAAATTCGTTGCTGGCAGTTTTGGTGCATTCTAGTGCCAGTTGAAGCGGAATACTGGTAAGCAGTGATTTCACGTCAAAAGACATTAGTTTGTAGTTGTGTGGTATTTGTACTGTTTTGAGATTGTTGATGAAGGTTGCAGTCGATTGTAATCTATGTTGTGACTTGTTGGTTAGTGGTTGCAGTATGGTTGTTAAGTATTTGGAAAGTTCGTAAGTAGGTGATCCACAGAATGAAACTATAGGTTGCATGAGTATTTGTGGCTTGTGAAGTTTCGGTAGTCCGTGCAGTTTTGGTGATCGCAGTACCGACCACCTGAGTCGATAGTAAGTTTGTTGAGTGATCGTGTTACTTTTTCTCATTGAGAAAATTTTTTTGTTAAGTAACCCGTTTAAGTAACACTCTATAACACCCAAACATATACAGACTGAGGCGATTGTATCGAGTGTCGAGGCTGTCTTAGCTTGTCAAAGAGATTTGGCAGAGGCGACAAAAGACGAGATCAGGAGTAAGGTCGCCTCCACCGTCCAATCGCCCTCTATACTTGATAGCAACTTAACGACAATCGAAAAACAAGCACTCAGACTACTAAAACATGACGAGAACATTGTTATACTACCACCAGACAAAGGACGCGTTACTGTTGTTATGGGCAAAACCGATTACCATGACAAAATTTACGCGCTAGTTAACGACAAACAAACCTACGAACTACTTAAACGAGCTTGGTAGTGAAGAACTTTGAACTTGTGCTTAAAAAAGGGTGAAACAACTTTTAACTCTTTAAAAGTTTACTAAAAAGGTTTCAAAATAAATTATATATTCACGTAAGATTTCTTATACGTTACCAGTCAAGTTTGCTGAAGAACTTCGAACGTGTGCTAACAAAGGAAGAGATACAATTTTTAACTCTTGAAAAGTTTACTAAAGGCTTCCAAATAAATAAGTACGTTGATTATATATGCATATATTCACGTATAATTTTTTATACGTTACCATTCCAACAACTCCATTCATCACTGCCATCGTAGCAATTTCTATAACCGTCACATACGTAATATCTGGAAATACATTGCCCATAGTACCGGCAACTAAACATCCAGGAAGGACATGTGCTTGCTGAAGAACTTTTAACCTGTGCTGAAAAAGAGAAAACCCTAAATTGTTAACATCTCGTAATATTAGTTCCTGGTTAGTTTAGCTGATTGATTGGTGGGTCTGGAGAGTAAGTTGATTGGTTTATTAATTGGTCTGTGGTTGTATTTTGGCTTGCAGGTTTTTTAGTTGGTTGGTACTTTGGTTTGTTGATTACTTAGTTGCTTTGCTGGTTGGTTTGTTAGTTGGGGACGGAGAAATTTTTGTGTAATTTTTGTGAGGCAGCAGGCTTTTAAATATGTTCTTAAGTTAACATCTAAAAGAGATAGCATCATTCGGGCATAGAAATAGCTAATAAAACAGCGGTGACGTCATATGTTGATGACGTCATTAATGTATGATTTTATATGGGGTAATTGAGTCAAAGAGGAAGTATTATCTTCAACGTCCTCTGCAAGTGTTTTAGAAAATAGTTTTCCTGTTAATTTCCTTTCAAGGTTTTAAGAACTTATTTCGAACACTTGAATAATGTGCCATCGTTCCAGATGATCTGACCAACAATCAAAAGGACTGGGTCTAGCAGCAAAATAGAAATCCAGTTTCATATCTTTAATTAATTGTAACGTTCTGTGTCTTTGGTGAAACTGCTTGAAACGTTGTGCCAGTATTCAGTACAGGGAAAGGTATTCCATTATGAATTTAAGAACAAAAGTTTATATAATTCATGAGATGTTAGCTATATTATTTGAAATAATTTGTAAGTTAACATCATGTTAGTTATTAATATTACGATGATTGCGATTATTATTAACATTATGTTAGTTTCTAAGCTTTCCGCCCGGACATTCGGGTCGTCTTCAGTAAGTGAACTAACTTACAGTTCAACACTCTTTGAAGGCGATCCGAGCGTATGGAGTGAAAGATAAAATAAAATCTTATACCACCATGCAAAGCTTCAAACAACCGTATATTTGGTAATTGAAAATTGAAGATAGATTTCAATTTTGACAACTTGTCCCAGTTCACTTTCATGTTCCCAGATCACCTGGTAGTTACGTCTTTATAATTAAAACGTCAACGCTTTGGTTTTAGTCTGGAGTTAGGATACTGTTTCAGAATCATCCTCAGGGTATTATGAAATGATAAATTAACAATTATCCAATTAGGATACTGTATTAATGCCTTTAACGTAAGAAATGGTTATCACACTTGTTTTAATTCCGACCATGAAGAAAGAGCGATGTTGTGTAAAAAATATGTAAGTTATCAATCCTTTAAAGTTTTGCATGGTGATAATTGATATACTATGTATAGTTTGTGGAACACCACGTTTTATTT
>JBAHVQ010000456.1:1403810-1435017 GCA_036872915.1 Nanipora kamurai | reverse complement strand
TTTGAATCGCGCTTGTGTTGCCTTTGCAAACGACTTCAGATATTGTAGTGTCATCGATATATTTCCAGCAGTCGCTTCCTGGAGTTCTTAAATCGTTTATCATTAGAATGAATAGCCAAGGGCCTAATTTTGTTCCTTAAATTGTCTGAAAATCCTGTACACTCTCCCCATTTTTATGTTTTTCTCGTATTTTCCTGCGATGTGCCGATTCAACGTTACAAGAATGATAAGAAAGGGAAAGTCGGAGAAGTCAAAACGTAGTCGTTTCATAATACTTCGGTTATTTCCGACTAATCTATCTTGTCTTAAAAATGTTGTGCTCCCTGAGCTATGAGATGGGTCCCTGTGTTTTATCCTGATTTAATTAGAATCTCTGGGATTAAATCTTCTCGTCGTTTCTTTTGATTAAAAGTGCTCTCCTTAGTAAGTCCTCTCGTTAGTAAGTCCTCGTCCGCTAATGGCTCATTCGCTGACTCCTACTCGACGTCTCTTGCTTAAGTTGGTCTTTTCTTTTTAAGGATAACTCAACGTCTCTTGCTCAGTCGTTTCCAGTTGGATCTCAGGGTCAGTCTTCTCTATTGTTCAAGTCCAAACCCCAGAGGAGACGTTTTAGACCTGTTGGACCAGGGTTTGGTTTACCAAGTAACAATTCACTTGAACAAAGTAGCGGTCTTCCGGAGGGTAAGTGAATATGCAGAAAAGAAAGAGCGGAAAGAAGAATAAAAAGCTGGGGGGAGACAGGAAGATAGAGACGGTTTGGAAGAAGAACACGAGAGACTGGAAGAAAAGGTTAAGGAATTCGTGAGAAAACAAGCAACTGAAGGATGAATAAGGAGGGATGAGATGGAGGATTAGGGAATCGAATCGAAGGGAAGGGAAGAGAAGGTGAGATAAGGGATGGGATGGGATGGGGCTGGTTAGGAATGGATGGGATAGGAAGGCTCATAAGGGAAAGCAAAGAGTATGTGGTAGGATAGGATGGAATAGTAAGGAATGGAAAGTAACGGAAGAGGTGGAATGGGATGAAATGGGAAAGAGTAGGGTTAGAAGGAAAGAAATGGAAGGGAAGGCAGGAAAAGTGGGATAGAAGGTGATAAGATAGGAAAGGATAGGATCAGAAGGGAAGGCAAGAGATGGGAAGGAATAGGGAAGGTTGGAAAGAGAGGAAAGGGATCGGATTGGAAAGAATGAAAAGGGAAGTGTAATTCAGGAGTGAGAGGGAAGAAGAAGGGAAGGAGATTCTAGGAGCAGGAAGCAGAGCAAGAGGAGAGGATGGGGGAGAGGGAGAGTTTGGGAGAGAGGGAAGGGAGAGTGAAAAAGGGAAGGCGAACGAGGAGGAATAATAAGGGAACAAGGTTAGTTTGGAACGGGCTGTAATGAAGTATCACTTCAGGCAGAATATAGGGAAAGAAGGAAAGAAAACAAAGAATTAGTAACGAAAATTTAAAACTGAAAATGGAAAGATAAAATAAGGTAAATAATGGATGACACGTAGGTTTAATGCAAGTGTGATTATTCGCGATATTGCAGTGTTCCTTTTTTAACAGATAATTCACAATCTGAAAACATAATGAAGTTGAAAAGGAGATTCTTGAAAGACAGAAGTGGAACAAACGTTTTTTTCGCCAAGAGAGAATTAGCAAGAAAGAAAATGCATCGGGTACCTATTATTGTTGTTATTGTTGTTATTGTTATCATTATTTAAAAATGCTGGAAAACAAATATTAATACTACAGCTGTTTGAACTGTTGAGTTAAAGTCTTTTTTTTCTTGAACTTCCCATTCCAAGGAAACGATTGAGAAACAGAGAAAAGCACGTGAAAATCGAGTGGTGATGTACCGAAAATACAGAGATGGCGATCTTCCAGACATCCAAATAAAACATTCAGATCTCATTGCTCCACTTCAGGCTCTGGCTCAGGCAAGCTTCTTAAAACTAACATGTTTATAAATACCTCACCAAGATTTTCTCATGAGAAACTGTGAATCTAATAAAACAGAAGTTCAGGTTAATTTTTGAAACGGTTACCGCAAAAAGCTTTTCGTTTCATATTACCCTGAGGATGATTCTGAGATTAGATTTCTGTGCATATTGGATTGCTGATGTGACTGTTGCATTAAAATGCTTCTACTGTTACTGTTGTCAAACATATCTTACGCTCCTAACACCTTTTCTCTCCTGCATGTGAAGCCTGGACTGTATAAAAACAGCGAAGGCTAGGTCTTCATTCATATATATAGAGTACGTATGTCTATCATGTCTGCAGAACCAATCTTGAAAGCGATATTTATGCCTTCCTTGGTATCTCCTCTTCAAAACAAAATCACTGTTTCCTGAACTCTATATGGATTGGATGGCTGACTCCAGTTAAGGAGTTAATCAAAAAGTGAAGCCAAAAATGGCCTACATGGAGGGCTTTTAGTCGTTTCCCCAGTCGCTCACGCGGGTTTGGTCGTTCGTGTTCAGTCCTCTCAGAACAATTTACACGGGGGTTTCCAAGGTTACTGAACAACATGGCGAGTTTAGTTTTCGACTCCAGGGAGAAAAATTTGGTCGTCGAACCCCCTAGATAGCTATGCCTGAGATGGAGCCTTACTCTCCCGGACCCTCTGAAAGTCATAATAAGTATTTGGTGTCCAGGGAGTTAGGTTTTGGTTTAGGCTAAAGTTAGAGTTATTGTTTGTGTTAGGGACTGGTTCTAATGAGTGTGACCGCGTGAGGGACTGGGGGAAATGACCAGAAAGGCCCCATGTTGGCCATTTTTGAGTTCCCTTTTTGAGTAGAGGTCAGCCTTCTAGTTTATACAGAGTTCAGTGGTGCTAAGTGATAAAGAAATGCCAGAATAGTCGTATATCTTGATTTTTAATGTTTTTAATTGACTTAAAAATGAAAACACTACCGTGGGGAACAGAAATCGGGGGGAAAGCACGGCGTCATGAAGTATGTCAGATTGGACACTGGGACCACAATTCTTCTAATAAATTAGTCGCAAATTTGATATTATTACTGCGATGGTCCTACTACGTATCGGGAAACTCAGACGTATCCATAATTACACGTAACTGTGGAGTCTAATCCTTCCTTCTTTTCACTCTTAACTTTATCTGAACTTTTTCTTAACTTTTTTTCTCTCTTTCTCTTTTTTGTTTTTCCTTTTCCTTATCCTTTTTCTTTTAAATTTTCTATTTCTTTTCATGTGCAGTGTGATAGCAATATAGCAAAGCAGTTGTTCACTTCGATATTTCAAGGAATTTTTTCTCAGCTGGAAGAGAACTTGACAGAAACTCAAGCTGAAGAAACGTTTACCAACATACAGGATGCTTTGAATACCATGATTTCGTCCTCGACACAGTTTTTCCCACCTTTTATCTCCTGTGTTCAGGTAAGGTGTGAAATGATTTTGATAAATATTCGGTAAAATTGATGAATACTGCTTGGGTTAAGTGAGGGAGGGAGAGAGATTGAATAAATGTGTAGATGGGTTGTTGGGTGGATCATTGAGTAGATGGGTGGATCAATGGGTAGATGGGTCGATCGATCGATGGATGAATGGATGGATAGATGGATGGATGAATGAATGGGTGGAAGGAAGGTTGAATGGGTGATGGAAGGAGCGAGTGACTGCGTGACATATAAGTGTGTTTGAATTATCAGTCGTAAAGACATCATTTGAAATGATGCTTCTAACTAGTATTAACTGCTGTCTTTCAGAATATCTGCTACAACGAAAGCAAGTTATCTTTGGAACCTGGTAAGGTGGCCTCTAGTTCAATCAACAGTCTACAGCAGCCCGTTGGTGAGTATGAGAATGAAAAAAAACTAGCTCTTATGATGTTTAATTTAATTTATTTATTAGGCTTTCTCACTCTAAGGCGGGTGAATAAGCCCAGAAGGCTAGACGCCTAGTTGCTACAGTATCCAAGAGCCCACGATTTAACTTCATTGTTCTCGGAAACACGAAACGTATCATGTCGCGATGTTGAAACGAAGGTAGCTCTTTCTCATTCAAATGTTTCAAATCTTCAAAAAAGGTCCGACGAAGGTTAGAAACTTCGTCTCCCAATTCGACTTGTGGTTCCAGTCTTTTAGCCAGATGAGAAGGCCGAAATGGTGATTACTTCCAAAATACTACACCGCGAAGATGCTTGGCGTAAAATCCTTGTTGGTAGAATAATTTGGCTGAGGTCTCGGAAAATCTTGCTGCCCAAATTTTGATATGTCGAAGACTCACAAGGACTAAGCTCAAGGCGGGAATCGAACCCGCCACCTTCTAAATGCTAGCCAGATGCTTAACCATTCAGCCACTAGAACTCAGATGGCAGACCAAGGTTACTTTCGGTATTTTTCTGAACTCTTGGAATATTGAAGATTGAGCAGCAACGTTTTCTAAGACTTTAACAGTATCAAACTGTAAGCTCAGAAGAGAAATTTTCGAGTGAAATTTGGGTGGTTGAGAAAACCGTGACTACAACCCTCAATGCACCTTGAAAATGGTTGCATTGTCGTTGGGTTTTTCCTTCAGCGACCAATGTTGAGGGTTTGTTTTTGCACTTCAATGAGTTAACAACTTTATTCATGTTAATTTGATCAAAGGCTTTTCCATACTCAACAGGTAGATTGAATACGTTGTCTTGACAAACAAGATACTTACAGTAAATCAGCTTGAGGATACAATTAAGATGAATACTTAAATGGTCAAGATATTTCAACACACTTCTACATTTGTTTTGCAAATCCAAGCACTGCATAACCGATTTAGCTCGCACTGGAGGCATAACTTAAGAATTGTTATAATATTTTTTTCTGATGGAACTTTTTCTAGGCATTATGTTGCTTGAAAAACAAATTTCACAAAAGTCGGAAGAAAGCGTGGAGCGTCCAAAAAAAAGACTGAAAACAAATACCAATCCTTCCACGGAGGCAACGACAACGTGGATTGAGCTGTCCAAGTAAGAAAAACTTATCAACACTTTTTGCGATGATATTTCGACTTAATTACAAAGTCGTCGTTGAACCAACTGGGTTAGGTTTGACGATGGTTGGTTTATCAACATTTAGTTAATAGTTTTCGTATTCCCACTTGCATGGCTATGAACAACAAATGACTGAAGCAAAACGGGTTCGGTGTCATTACGTCCCATGTTGTTTCAGGTCATACAATAGGACGCCTTATTGTACTATATCGTTTTTATCATTCCATGCTATATCGTGCAATTCGTACTATACCATGTCGCGCCATATCCTACTATTTCGAGCATATCATACTATCCCTGTCTTCCCTTCTGAATTCACATGCATAATTACATGTGGTTGTGGAACATGTGAATATTTCATGTGATCACATGTGATATGTTTACAAACCGACTTCAAAAAAGTATTAATATTCAATAATTATACTCTGTATTTAACTGTACGTATTTTATCACGCGTGCCAGGGTTTTGAGGCTTGACAAAATTTTCATCCCGCCAGCGCGTGTTTATGAAGTCTAAAAATCCACGCGCGGCGCCCACGAACGTTTAAACTTGATAAAACACTGTTCCTGTTTTAAAAAACGAAATAAAACTTCATCCCTGAACGTGGGGATGGATACATTCCCCGACCGAGTAGTGCCTATCACGTCATCTCTATTACCAAGCTTCACTGCGAAGAGTGGATTAGACAATACCGTATTTCTTTTTTAAGTTTCAAGTTAAATCGTAGGACAAAAATTGAAGACTTCAGATAAATGTCATCTAATTCAACTGATATTTTCATTGTAATTTTCAGTTCTGTTCATATGGTCACATGTGATTTGTACATCAAACCAGGTACCATGCTGCACAGTCTCTCAGATTAAAGTTTTTTCATGTTTTTCATTTAGACTCTACAAGTCTGTCGACGATTTCGATGTTCTTCGAGGGATATTTAGCAGTCAAATTGGTACTCAGTCCATCACTAAAGACGCTTTCGAAGCTGAGGCCAGAGGGGATTATACTAAAGCACTTAAATTCTATTCTGATGTAAGGAATTAGCTTGATTTTATATGGACCTTATTGTCCTTATTGACTTTTAACGGATATTTTAATCATATTATTGGTAATATGTCTGGTGGGAATTTCAGAATAACATGACGGGGAAATTTTTATGATTAACACGCGCTGTCAAATCAAACCGAAAATAGAATTCAGCAGGCGATGCAAGTTAATCATGAAATGTTCTCTTGTACGTGACTAACTGTACGTGATGCTCCATTGGTAGAATACACATCTCCTCCTGCATGCTACCATCAGAGGTAAAAATAAATTTTCGTCAATAATAAAGATAATTACGACGAGAACAAGAATAAAGATAAAGTTACATACAAGAATAAGGAAGAAGACGTGGTTAGTTATAATGATGTTTGTGGTGGAAAATGTAATAAATTACGATAATTGTATGACAAGTGTGATAGTGATTTTGATCACTGAGGAGCTCTACTTCGTGATCATAACAACATACGAGTTGTAAATGAATGTAAACGGTTATCGTCAAATTAACTACTGTGATTTGTTATTGCTAGGCGTCCCGCTGTGAATCTTGGCCAGACGGAGATCCACTACAGGCAGAAGAAGATCTTTGGGATGACTCTATACTTGAAGTAAGAAAAAGACACTTATTGCGTCAATGTACTTGCAGTTTCCGTTGGTGCACGGCTCACAACTAAGAAGAATTTTCCTTAGTTGGTTTTTTTTTGTTATTTTTCAGTACATGGTCTGATAATTAACGGGTCCCTTTACTTTTAGTGCTGTAGACGTCTCACCCTTTGGGACAAAATGGAAGAATATAGTTTGGTAAATATCGATGAGAAAGACGGTGTCCTTGATCTATGTCAAATGTGGAAGGAGGAGTACTATCAGGTGCAATATCATATACGATAATACTAACCGCCTAACCTATCTATACGCCTATATATACGCCTATAATCTATACCCCTAACCGCTATCGTCTTTTAGTGATGTCAAAATAAGCCTTAAAATTTGGTCTCGAAATTAAGAATGAATAGTTATGGCATTGCTTTTAGAGTGACTGAGAACATGCCCAAAGTGAGACACCTTAAATGGGAAATAATCCACCAGCCAAGCCACATTTCCCGGACCGAATCCGGGAGTTGTTACTGTAACTAAGGAATGCTCTGGAAACGAAAATTCCATTATATGTGGAGAGAAAATCCCAAAATTTTAGAATTGTGTCACTTTGACCGTCAAGTTCATTAACCTTTCAGAAACAACAACCGGTTAGAATCATATGTTTTAGGACTTCTCTCATCGACTAGCCTGTTTCAATACCTCCAATAAGGATGACTAGAGATTAAGAGGCAGAGCCCACCTTATCTACGTATAATACCTAATGAATACTGAACTACAAAACTGGCACGGTTATCACGTACAAACATGAAGTCGACACATTGAGGGTTACTAGAAGATATGATAACTTTTGTTCGCCTGGCTGGTACTATACTAAATGCTGACACTAATCTGCTTCTCGTGGGAACTTCGTGTATATCAGACGACCAATTATCATATCGTAACTTCCGCTTAGGCAGTACATATCACGAACCTGCACCTTAACTCACCATCTGAGTCTTGGTAGCTCAATGGTTAGAGCGTCTTAATGGTCATCAGAAGGTTGCGGGTTCGATTACCGTCTAGGGCTCAGAAATCGTTTTTCTGAGGTAACGAGCTTGACGAACATTCATTGGTCGTCTGAGTGGTACTACATTGTGAACTTCGGAGTCTCGACCCATGGGCTAAAAGTAGCAGTACTGCTTGTCAATCTTCCAAAGAGACTTCACGCCATCGAGATAATTCCACGGTTTGATCCTTTGTCTTTTTTTTAAACATTTTCCATACAGGAACACTACTTGCCATTCTTGCTTCGTGCTAAGACTAAACAATTTTGTGGTGGAAAACGAGATGACTTGTTTTTGGATTTTATCTCTAAGTCAATGAGAAATGAACAACAGAAAACGTATTTGGAGGTAAGACTACGATAAGCGTTGGGACAATCCATTTTATTTCTTTGGAGTTCTCGGAGTTCGTATTCGTGTCCGAGTTCGTGTCCATTCTCGTGATCGTGTACGAGTTCACTCTGGAGTTCGTGATCATGTTCATATACATTCTTGTGGTCGCATTCATGTTTGTTTTGGTATTCAGGTTTACATTCGGATTTGTTCTGGTGGTCCTGGTCGCGTTCGGTTTTGCGTTTGTTCTTACTGTTGTTTTCAATTTCGCGTTTATGCTCACATATGTTTGTGTATTGCCTCGTTTTCGTATACGTGTTCGTGCTTTCTGCTCTAGTTTGAGCAGAATTCAAACTAATGTTTGTTATTTAATCTCTGTCCTTACCAGAGCAGGTACAGTGACATTCTGGCCTTACTTTTTATACTCCAAGAAGATTATGATCGCGCACGATATTACACTGGCAATTGCTTGCAGACGTTTTTGTCGGTAATCTATCTTCTTCTATGCTTCACACGTTTTCTCTAGCCTTGGTCTTCTTTTGAAGCATATTTCTTTTATTTTTTCATCTTATTTTACATTTTATTTTTTCTTTTCTCCTTCCATCCATCTCTTTTCTTTTTCCTCTTTTTTTTTCCATTTCTTTCATTTCGTCCTTTTCCTTCTGGATCACCACGTTTCTTTTCCTTTTCTTAGTGGTCTGTCAATACCTCTGTCCTCTCTTCCAATTTCGTGTATTTCACTCAGTCTTCATTTCTTATTCTACTGTACTCATTTTCAATACTATCCACACACCATTCCTCTGACTTTTCTTTATTTTCTAATTTTACCATTCTCTTATTTTTCTATTTTATTCCTTTCATTTATGATCTTCTTTCCCCACAGATTTTTTTATCTTTTTATCCTTAGTTGTAATCTCCCTTTACTATCGACTCCCATTTCCATCATTGCCTTCCTCATCAACACTTTAATTCAACCGAGCTCATCGTCCGCTTTTTTTAGGATTGGTCAGGCTTGGACTCCATGATGACCGCAAGCCGCTCCACACAATTACAATCGCTGCAGACTTTAACAGAAATGCAAGAATTTTTAGATTTTATCGGTTGCGAAGGTAAAAACACAAGACACTGGTGTAAATTAGATATAGCCATGAAATGATACATTCGTCAACTGTACAGAATCCCTCGGCCAACTGTTTTACCATCGAGCTTAATCAAACTTCTAGTGGAAAGATGAAATTTCACGTACTTCTAAGTAGTGTATATCTTTGCCACAGAATATTTGACATTTACATTCGGTATTATGCAATGGGGTATATATTAGGTGAAAGTTAATTTTCGAGTGTAGGAAATTGCCAGTTTGTCAAGTTTATTTGCAAATTAATTCTTTATAAATAGTAGGCCGATTTATCTTCGCTGTTCGTTGCCCCATTTCAGACCATGTGACTTGACTTGGAAGAACGATCATGATCTCTCGCCGTTGAAAAAAGAAAGAATTTACATTAGTTCAAATTCCTTCGTCTACCTGTTATTATCGTTCATGTTGCTCGTCGGGGACGGATTAGCTAGTCGAGCTCACCGGCCAAAAGTACGAAGGACCCCGTGACTGAAAGGATAAAGGGCTCCTTTCCTGAAGATGTTAAGCTTCGACCCAATGTACTTTAGCTCACGTCCAAAGGGAAATGCCTTGGGCAACAGAATAACATGCGGAAAATTTTTGGATCGGGCCATGGAGTGAAAATCGCCTTTTCGAGGTTGCCAATCCATCCCAGTTGCCCATTATTGACTAATTCCTATTTTTATGCCGATGTTTTAATCTCCCGTTATTTTGTCCAGGTAATTTTTCGAGCAGTACCTTCGCCGTTTCTTTGTTGAAGAAGTGGTCGTCTAGAGAACCTGATACGAAGCTGCATCCTGTTGACATTTGGGATGATATCATTACAAACAGGTAACATTTGAAGAATGATGAAATGGGAAGATGAAATGGGAAGATATCGGGGAAAGGGGCGCAGCCAGCAGGAGTGTAAAGTCTGGGGGCTTCCCGTCAAAATAGAATTAACTCGTCGTTGAAACTCTTCCACGAAAATCCATTGGACAAAACGTCTTTGGCTGGATAATGGCTAGACACTCCATCATCTTGCTAGACAACGTCCAACGTCGGTCCATTAAGTGAAGAGGCTAGGTATGAGGGAAAGGAAGGCGTAAGAAAAGGTTTGGATGATGAAATTAAAGGAAAACAATAGAACGGTAATATGAATTTTAAAATTTTTTTTTCACTGAGGCACCAACGTAGAAATTAACGATGTTTTACCAGGTTTGTGTATATGGATAAGATTCTCAAGATGTACCGGAAGTCGTCATCATTTTTAAACAGGTAGGATATTAAAGAAAGTGAGGATATCTTAACTCTTTGCTGTCCGAGGACTTTCCTCTTGACGAGTAAAATCGTCTGACGTTAGCTAAAGTAAAATATTGAAGTTCCATAGGTCATTGAGGACCTATACGGACAGGAAAGAGTTAAAATCTCGACTAAGACTTGAAGTGTCAATTCTTGAAAATGTTGTAATGTAATCATAATTAATGTAATCATAATTAATGTAACGTGAACCAATGTACCCTTTCCAAGCTTACACTGAAGAGTTGAAAAACACACGATGGAATACGCTGCCTTATGATAAGATATCTCTTCCAAAATAGATGAAACAAACCTTTCATCAGAGTTCTTCAACGTTTTCACGGCGACGATGTCGCTTAATCAGACAAGGAAAACTTTTAAGCTATATTTTACTAAAACCGTTAATCGGCCAACTAGAATGAACTCGAACAATAACTTGGAAGAGTTAGCAGAAAGAAAGACAACTTCCTTTGCATGTGTCGTTTACTTAACGGTCGTAAAATTTAAAGTATCTTGTTTATTGGCGTTCGCTAACAGCTTTCGTAAACTCCAGCCGGATTTTCAGACTGTCACGTCACAACATCGGAAGCCAGGAATGGGGCCTGGTAGGAACGTTGCGTTTATTCCCGTTAAAGCGTATCGAACTCTATGCATTTTGGTTCTTGCTCTTAGTATTGAATACATTTGATCTTTTCGTACCCAGGGTTGTCGTGATTTTTTATCGTTCTTGGATAATAATTTTGAACTATTTGTTTCTTATTAGTGAACATTCCATGGAAGTTGATGATTGCTACTTAAACTTGGAGCAGCTCGAGAACACGTTCACAAGAAATAGTGTGATGTTTAGTTTGCGTCTTTGCGAAGCAGCCACTGAACAAGTAAGCTTGGTATTTTAATCACACAATTTCAAGCTGCAATTCCGGCGCCGAAACTTAAGACATAAAAGTGGCAGATGGGGTGTCCCATTTGCCATTTGGGTCAATTTTCCCCTTCAGAACTTGCAGAAATTTTATCCTAAGGTACCGTCAAGGAGTTTTGAAGACAAAGTACTGCCATAAATTTTGATATTTTGATTTCTCTCTTATGTTTAGGTGAATTTCCCTGTTGCCAAGAAGCAACTGCAAAACTCTCTGCGTTTAATTAAGGACACTTTAGGTAATGACCGAGACTTGGAAATAATATGGACACACACTTACAGTGACATGAACTGCAAGAAATGCCTCATTTTTCCACCGTCAGAGGCAATTGACTCGGCCATATCCGCCATCGAGCAGCTGGGTATGTACATCTTACTTGAGTGATCAAGTTATTGATTTAAGGTAGATCTGTACGAAAACCATGACTAGCCGACAACTTCAAAAAGTATAAAATAAAACATATTCCGAAGAATAAAATCATCTTGAAAACTCAAGATATGAGTCAATACAAGATAAAAGTGACTTCATTCTGTCTGAGGATGACTTTGAAATAAAGTCGAAATATCACAGTTTCAACAATAGTTTTATCTTGTATTGACTCATATCTTGAGTTTTCAAGATGACTTTATTCTTCGGAATATTCTACGTGGATTTACGAAATTGGTTTCAAATTTTCTGTCATCATAAATGGGGTTTCATCTTCTTTCCCAGACAAATTAAAAGACAGTAAAGTACTTCAAGAAGATCCAACAGTTGGAGTTCGGCATTATATATTAAAAAGTACTGCTCTTGATGCTATTACTAAATCGATTGGGATGAGTGGTGAGTTGCCTAAATCATTTCCCAGGTTTTCGTCATAGTTATTTTCTATTTCATATTCTTCATAAAGCGAAACAAATGTTTATAGAAATATTTTGCGATTCGTGTGCTTTTTTCACCTGTTGTAGAGACATCAATTTGGGAATCGCTTAGCGAAAGCATCCAAGAAAAACTAGTAGGTCTATACGGCGGGAAAACTACTGATGAATCTGGAAAGGTAAGTTTACAAATAACGCGCTGTGTATGTAAGGGATTAACGAAATTTAGGTATTTACGAAAAGGTAGCGATGTCTGCTACATGTCAGTGCAATGTTTTATTCAACAAAACCAAGAATAAAAACTTTCTTTTCCGCTTTCATTTTTTCTCTCGGTCTTTATGTCTCTATGTCGGTCTCTGCATGTCTCTGTATGTCGGTTTGTTTGTTTGTCTGTGTCCATCCCTTTGTCTGTTTATCCGTCTATCCGTTCGTCTGTTTGTCTGTATGTCTGCCTGATTGTTCGTCTGTCTAGCTGGCAGGCATGAACTGTTTTGTAGTGTAACATTTCCTTTAACATTATATGCGCAATCAAAAGCTTCCAAACCGCAGTAGAAATCTTGTCACACAGTGCTATGTTTTTCTTTTTACGTGGAGTAGATCTTGGATATCCATCGGTATCTCTCAACGCTCTAGTGCACTCACATTTTCTCCATAGATCATTAGCCAGTTGACTACCAAATCATTCACAACTCTGCAGTTGGCCGTAAAAATAGCTCAAAGTAACGAAAATAATCAAAAGACTACAGGTCCAAGGTAAGATATGGACTAACGTTACAAAATCTTCGCAAAAACTCTCTCTGATACACACATAGGTTGAGAAGCAGTTGTTCTTGGTTTTTGTTTGTATGTTTTTGTTCAGTTTTCTTTTCTGTTTTTTTTTTTCTGAGAAATATCTGGCAGGCCTGTGGTAAGCTCCCATGCAGAATTTAGGAGGGGAAGGTTTGTTGAAACAGCTGGAGCTTAATAAGCCCCCGACAGCGTTCCCCAGAAAACGTCGCATTTCCTTGCTCTTGAAATACACACGTTAGACCTCCTTTCTCTATACCACAGACTAGAAGTACATCTATATAAAAATCAAGGTCTCAATCTCCACAGGTTTAGAGGGAGCAGCCCAACACTGCCACGGGCCTTTGTGGTGAATCATGAAAATTAAGTCTTTAATTCAAACGTATTCAATTTCCCGTCATTTTCAGAATCTAATAACAACTAAAATTTTGCGTTCGGCAACAAAGTTTTCTTATTTAGTTGGAAAAAAATAACTAAAGAGTTATATTTACTTTCGAGACTATGGAAGACCGATTGAGATAGAAAAAAGTTAATCTTACGGTGTCCTCACTTGATCAATGAATGAGATACTTTTGCCTTTAGAAAGGAAATGGTGATGAGTTTAATGACAATGGCAAACTTTTGTGATAGATTACTGAGATTGAAAGAGGAAGGTAACTCAATGAAAAACTTAGATTTACCAGAACTTTCGCTCCAACTCCCGAGTATTGACCACTACTATACACTTGTTATTTCACTTTAGAAACAGAGCAAGTTCCAAAGCTTGATATGAAGGTGAAGAACAATTTATTTCAGAAACCTCATAAATTACTTCATAAGAATCGTGGTCAGTAATTGTGGTGCCTAACATTCCGATTTCAGATGTTTCCTGGTATTATTATACGATATGTATTGAAGTCCATGGCTTATGAGTCGATCGAAGCTCGGCAAAAGTTTCCAAGACTTTTACAGCTGGTGGAATTATATCCAGGAGATGATGTCGATGCATTTATAAGGAAGGTAAACAGTCTTGTTTAGGAATTATGGTGTCTGAAATAACTAACCAATCAATCTGCCGACCATGGTACTGAACGATCCATCAACTATAATCAAACAAACGGAAGGGTTATTTCAGTCGAAGGAGTAAAGCTGGAGACTTTCAATTTCTTTATGTAATATTACTGGCCATTTGAATGGACTTCTAAAACTCATTAATAATTCAGGAGAAAAACAAAAAAGGAAAATCATAACCGTAACGGATCTATACATCTGATTAAAAATCGTGCTCAATTTTCTCGTCAAATTATTGCAGTTCAGAAAACATTAATTGCGAAAATTTCTACGTCAATTAGCGTCTAAAGTGGTTCGCTTTAGAAGTCATTTAAAAAACTCGTAGATTGTGCTTCATCGGATTTAAAACACTCGGCTGTCGCCTCGCGTTTTATATACCTGATAAAGCATTGCTACTCGGTTTTTAAATATTGCATAAAGGCTGTCATGTTTAGATGGTATGAATCTAGTGGTGATTTTTCCGAACAACATCTCTTTCGTTTTAGGCTGCCGATGTTCCTTGTTGGATGTTTATTGGTTGGATCAATCAGATGGTAGCACTTTTGGACAAAGAGGAATCTAAAGCAGTCCACGCTATTCTAAAAGAGCTTTCAACTTATTATCCGCAAGTAATGAAAGAATCTATTACAATTGTTCACTTCAATCGAAAGTTCAGACCAGATGAAAACAGGCACATAGGCAGAGCAAGAAATCCAGGGGGGCAAGTTTTATTTTGGAAGTACAAGTAGCGGTGTGAAAAAATTACCGGTGTAATGCCGGCGTATATTTTTAAATGTTTAATTAGATATTTAAATCAATCCCCAAAATTTATTTATTAATTAGAAGAACTCAAGTTATATACTGTTATTAGTTTAATCTTTCTTGCATATACAGTGAGTCATTGGACATGAATGGCAAGAAACTTTTACATAAACCTTTTCAGTATGGAGAGCCATGGGGATGCAATCGAGAGCCCCCGTAGCTACGTGCCTGGATGAAAATTAAAAGAACATAATGAATCGACCTAATGACCTATTGTCAGTTAAACAAACCTTTGTTAGTCTATCACTAATTTGATTAATAGTCAGTCAGTTATCAACGGTAACGTGATAATCATTTTTACACTCTTAGGCTCTGATTTATCCTTTCAAAATAAGCAGTGAACAATTTAAGTTTGGTGGTTCGGTTGAGGAACAAGAAGACAAAAAGTTTGTGGAGAGGTAAGTTAGAAGTCTGATCCTAATCAACAAAAGGATATGACAAAAGCATCAAAGACTCTCTGTGAATTTTAATTTCTATTTTGTGCTCAAGAGCTTTTTTAGAATTATTGGATAGCTACTCGTGAACCGAAAGTCGCAATAACTAATCCAAACTGGGATTAGATTTTTACTTACTCAGTGAAACTAGTTATAATGCCATCTACCCCAATTTTACTCGTTTCTGATTGGCTCTTTTACTTTGGATTTTCCTTAACTACACGTTCAAGTCCCGTATATGTGGAATTTAGAAAAAATCATCCGGAAAATTTCACGAGGCTGGAACAGTTGAGTTTTTTTTTTAGAAGGAAACTACTCTTTTTCGACTCGTAACATAGGTCGAGGTGGAGTTAATAGGAAATAACACGAATTTTGCGAAACACGCGTGTGATTTTTTATTAATTCTTGTTGGACAATCTGGAAGATGAAAATTGTTCTAGGCGAGAAAATCGAACGAAAAGTTTTTGCAAATTTGAACAATATTTTTTCTTCATGAAACATTAATAAATATTATAACGTCATCTTCAAAGTTTTGACTGGCTTTTAAATCGTGACTAACTTATTATTATTTTATACTGTTCGTAGATTAAAAAATCGCTTGTTTTTGCCGTTATTGGATACGTTTGTGGCAGCTTTGGAGCAGCTGACTAATCCTGATATGGTTTTCAAGGTTTTTATCCCCCCCTGTATTATTTACTTTCTGTAGTAGGTTTTACTTGATCAAAACAATGCATGAGAAAGTCATGGGTTTTTCGGGAAGGTTTTGAGATAGATGAGGAAGAGTAGGACTGGTAAGAGGCGATGAAAGTACAGTGTGTTGTAACTTAAACCCATAGAATTATTTGACATAGAATGCGGGCTCCTATCCCTTGCCAGTAATCCAGAGGGGTTAGCTATGGGGGTCGCCATTTTCAATTGTTTTGCCGTTAGAAATCCGCCGTTTTACTCAAAAGGAACTCTCCCCAGGATTATTTTATCGTCTTTGCTGACTTCGGACTTTGCAGAAAACTTCTTTATTTTTTGCGTGATACTGCAATGTATGGAAGGAACTAGATTAGTAGATCTGAACGTGGTATTCCTGCCACCTCATAGGAAAACAATTCAAAAGTTGAGCCTTATTTTCGATCCACTTTTTGCCCTTTTATGCTTAAACCCATCACCTGCCGCCCATATGGGACGTCTCCCCATGACGATACAATGCTCTGGTACTAGGCAGCGTAAAGTGATAAAGTCATCTAGTTGAAGGGTTTAAGTTCATTTCCGATTTTCAGACTGTGATTGCATTTTGTAAGTTGAGGCCAGATTCGCGTATCACGGAATAACTGTATAACCCTGTTAAGGTGGTTCCCTACAGTTTCTATTTTTTGCATGCTGTATCTAGCATACTCTTGATTTATAGCCTTATTCGTCTTTAAAGTCATGTTTTAAGAACGAGTTTTGTCAAGCGATCCAGACATGAGGAAACAATGAAAAGTCCGAGCTTTTATTGTTTCCAAGTGTTTAGGATCTCCTGATGAAAGACTCAACCACGCAACCTTGTGTTTTAGACTGTACTTTTTATTAAACATCGTCGAGTGCATCTCTTTTTCATTTCACGAAAGAACATTTTTACAAAAGGGCATCAAGGACTTCTCTACAATTACAAACATTGAATATTTTATTCTAAGCCGTAGATAAAGATAATAATTCATCTGAATAGTCTTTCTGTCATTTTATACTGATAATTAATAACTCGCTGTACACCAAACACCTCCACACTGTGGACTTTTGTATCGATACTGCAAAGTTACCGCTACTTGCTGGTTCCGCTGTACTTTATTTCTTTTACTTGGGAGCTGAAAACTGTCGTTGGTGCCAGAAAGTCTTTTTATAGTTAGACATGACAGGTGACCTGTTCCATTTGTGTGCAAAACACTTGCTAAAACCACCATAGATTGAGTATCGACACTGGATACCAGCCGTAACTATCTCTGTTTTTGTTATTATCATCTAGGATTGGGTTGAAGAAATAAAACCTTTGCTAGCCACAAAAGGCAGTGAAGCGTTGATTCGCGAGTCGTATGACGTAATGTTCAAAAAGCTTTTCAACGTTCAAAGTAGAGGAATCAGTTTTGACAGTTTGGAAATGGGTTCAATTAGAAGACGTTTTGCAAAGGTATTTCCCAGTGCTGGGTTTTTCTTTAAGCAACGTTTAAACACGAAATCCAAGATGGACACTCATAGACTTCGACTTACCTGAGTAAGATAACTTACGCTCACGTATAACCCTCAGATCGACATGTAATTGGGATCCAATCCTCAAGGTTTAGTTACTGCAACTTTCAGCGTTTCCCCGGCGCTTCTAGCAGTAGATCAGACGTGGCTCCTTTCCCACTTTTGGAATAAGCGATAACCTGACGAGGGACTGTTTTGCGGAAACAAAGAGACATAAAAACATCTCATAATTAAAAAATATTAAGAGTGTGTGGACGTAAGGTTCTATACTGATGGGAAGACCACAATTTTGAAGCAATTTTAGTATATGAAAGATTCCCTGTCCATAACGGTCCGCAACCCAACGGTATTACTCCTTTAAAAAGTGGATGATAGCAACTCATGCTCCATTTGAATGGGATTGGATACTCCACATTACAACTCACACCGGCCATCACTGATCCTTGCCAAACGTTTCGATTTAGTGTCTTTTGTGCAGAGTTTAGCAACTATCAGTTTTTCTTTAATTTTCCCTCATTTTAGGACTTCTCTAAAACTGTTGTCGACATATGTGGTGCAGATGGTTCGAAACTTCTGAAAATGACCAGCAAGGTTAGTTAAACGTAATTTTGTGTTCATAGAGGCTGGAAACAAATTTTCGTAGGTCCAGGTCGCAACACACTAAATACGCGGGAAAATAACTGTGGGGATTGCCGTGCATGGATATTAGATAAATTGGATATGTATTTGGTGAAGGGAATTTGCGAGTGTCAGAATGATATACTCACATTTTTAGTGTACTATTATGTTTGTGTATCTGCTGTCTTGCAGACATTCTCAGTAAAGATATGTGATCTACTGGAACAGATGAAATCTAGCAAGATTGTTAAAGCCGGAGGGAATCTGAAAGATTACTCTCCATGGTTATCCAGTTTTCAGACTCGAAATCACACTCAGGAACTAGAAATACCAGGTACGTTCACAAGGTATAAGAAGAAAAGTCAGCCGATATTTTACGCAACTATGATTGATAAATCCACACCAGGAAATCAGAAACAAGAGAAGTTAGTTTCGTATCTTGAACGAAAATTGAAAGCAGAAAGTTTAAACCAATCTTCAAACGGCTTGTTTCTGGCTTGGCCAATAAATTGGTGGAACATCGAATCAGTGAATTATGGTCGCGGCATATAACTTCACGCGCGGTTTTTCTTGCTCTGCGTGGATTCTACTTTTCCCTATTTTCCTCTGATGATTTTGTTTAACTCTATTCAGTCCATCACCCCAAATACGAGACTTGAGCGGCCATTTCTTTTGCTATTTTCACGAGGATCCTGGTCGGGTTTTTACTCGAAATTACGATTTCTGGCATCTACGCTTAAAACTTGAACCACAAAACTGCTTTCCTTGCACGCGTTTTGCTGCTACAGGACAATTCGGCCGACGAACTGTGACGGAAAGTTGAGAAAGATTTTTTTTCGCCAAAGAAAATCTACCGAAAAACCGCAGTGATTGTTTTCAAACCCAACTTTTCCAAATTTTTCTACAGTGAAGAGGTTTACAACTTTCTCTGCAAGTTTCAAGATTTATTCAGCCAATTGGGATATTTTGTGCCCCAAGAAGTTTGCATTGAATTTCCTTTTCTTGGCCCTCGATTACCTTTTTTCTTCTCTGTGGTACCTCACAATTTCAGTGCTCTCAGCCAGTCAGAATTGAGAAATGTTTTCATGTACAATGTTAAAAAGGTTACAACGAGGTTAACTATTTACCATTCCCTTCTATGTAATGCTTTTTATTTCTAAGTGAATTGATGTATCACTGCCTACACGATTTCTTTACGTTAACTTAGGGTGAAGCCTCCACACCGAAAATATTTTCTTGAAATTTTCGTATCGCCTGCTAATTGTTTTTACCCTTGCAGGTCAGTATACAGGAAAATCAAAGCCTCTATCAGAATATCATGTGAGAATTGCTGGCTTCGATGAGAAGGTAACTCAACGAACTTTTGACGTTAATTGGCGGAAACACTCAGGTTTTTATCCCGAAGCCATGACCAGCCGACAAGTTTAAGAAATATAACACAAAACACAGACCGAAAACTTACATCTTGTAAAATTTTACTCAAGCGTTTTGCAATAGTTATTTGATTGCCAACGTGGAATTTTGAATTGTCTTTGCGCAGAAAGCACAAAGTGTACCCCAAATATGATTTTAATCTGGAGCTGAATAAAGTTTATGTCAATGCTGAGGATGGATGTTAAATGGACATGATGAGAATATAATCTTTAAAACTAAACGAATAATGCGACAATTGAATGAACGAAAGTGATGGACGATCGACGTCGCTTAAGAACCAACTGGAGTACTAGACTGGCAGGCCGGGGGTCGAGTGGTCAACGACGGGGGGTCAAAACTGCAAAATTTATTTACGCATGGTTGATGCGTTAGAGGGGTCTGGGGAGCTGTGGTTTTATTTAGAATGTTTGAGGTTTCAATAGCTTCAAAACACTACATTATCATTAAATACAATTCTATTTATGATTTTAGTCACAAAAATTGTTTATCCAATCGTGGGACGTCGAATAGGTGCTAAATAAAGGAAACGGCCTTTCTCCCGTCACTTGTCATACTATTTTCTTGCAAATTTCAGATGGTCAAAGCCCCTGCCTGCTCCATCAGTTATGGGCCTGACTGACTGTGTTTGGGAAACATGGTGCTGGACCAAATAACATTACATAGGGTAAATAGTTCGCGGGCAGTACTTTGCCGACCAGTAATACAGGGTACCCCGCGATGAAAGGTCCTCCCAATCTGCATCCAGTAGCAGCTCATTATCCTTTTTCATCACCTGGTACTTAGCATTTCGTATTGAATATGACGTTCTTTTATCGCAGGTCTTAGCATTAAGGTCAATAAGAGTGCCAAAGAGATTAACTATCCTCGGAGACAACGAAAAAGAGTACAAGTTTCTTGTAAAAGGCGGCGAGGATCTTCGTTTGGATCAGAGAATTGAACAGGTAATTGAAGGTAATCAGTGGTTTTGTTATGTCAAATTCAAGTTTTCTTGTTTTCTGATTGGGGAAGCGGATGGACCGGAAATCGTGATGTTTACTGCGAAACTCACGACAGCGGGTAACATTACTTTTATTTTTTCCAAGAGAAAAATATGAAACTGAAAGTAGATTGCCAGGGCGCGTTTTCCAGTTTATCGTCATTTAATACACTATTAGAAAGTTTTTCACATCTTTTTCTTTTCTTATTTGACATTTGGTATATAACAAAACACTTATTTACTGGTACCTCTGAGAAACAGAGCGCTTTGTGGTCCCTCGACCGCCGTCGTCACCCTTCGCTTCGGCTCGGGTAACAACGACATTGTCGGGACCGCAGAACTTACGGTTTCCCTGGGAACCAGCAAATAAGTATATGGAGGTTTTAAAGACCTAACCGAGACCTGAAACGATCTTTCGTGGCTCCTCTAACTATTTAGTCGTTGAGAATGATTGTAAAAGCCGAGTATTACTTGCAGTATGTCCCATTAACTTCGCTAACGTCACGATTAGGAATTCCCTGAAAACCACGGAGTTATCCTTTTCTTCACAGAAGTTATACTTCATGTAATTCCCAACATAGAGTCTCGGACCTATGGGGGAAGTTCCACATATATGCCTAGAGAGCACATACACTGTTCTAATGGACCAGCACTTGCTCTGGACAGCGTTTTAGCAATTTTCTGTTAAAATATTGATCTGTCTACAAAAGTAAGTTTTTTCCTATGGTGCTTGCTTCTTGCAGTTATTTTGTCTTATGAATGACATCATGGAGGACGACCCAGCCTGTCATCAAAGGAATTTGAGGCTGAAAACGTATAAAGTTATTCCAATGACTTCAAGGTATGTTGACCACAAGTTTTTCTAGAAACATTGATGGATGGTATAATGAAACAAGTTTGAAAGAAGTACAAGTTTAGACGAGGAACAAACTTTTTCGGTCAACTAGAACATTTACTGCTTACTTTATTTACGAAGTTTTAAAGAAATTCACCGAACGAAACATCCAAAAATTTACAAGTGTATTGACGTGGGCGGTGCTGTCGTGATAGAATAACGATTCGACAAGGTCACTATCTACGCATGCGTGCTACGCTATGCTTAGTTATCGGTTCCCCATGGAAAATTACCCTAGGAGGCCACCTAAAAAACGAGGAGAAGAGCTTGGAATATAAAACACGAGGCGAAGCCGAATGTATTAGGTAAACACGTACTACAAGTTTTTTGAATGACTTTAAAAACTACCTCCTTTATATACCAATTGACCTGAAAGGTTTGGAAATCGCCGTTTTGTGAACTAATCTTTTCCTTTGTATTTTCTTCATGAATAATTTATGATATTTCAAGTACGGGATAGATATTGTCTCTCTTTTGCGTGCTCGGTTAAATTTTTAAACTTTTGCCTTTCTTTTAGAATTGGAGTAATCGAATGGCTAGAAAATACTACAGTGCTCAAAGATTTCTTTCTGAAAGAAATGACGGAGAAAGAAAGAAACACATACTTCGAGTTTGTAAAACATGCGCTTGTAGAAACCTGGCAATTCTCGCTACTTCTCTCTAATTTGTAGTTTGCCCTTCCTATTTTATAGTTTAAACTTTGGTCCCACTGCTCTTTATGAAAAATGGCTGTTAACTTATGAGCCCGATAGGGCGGTTTCAGGACGGAATTATTACACGAAGTACTACTCGATGTTTAAGTATGTTACTGATGTTCTTATAAAATAAACACTCGCTCCACATTACTTATAAGTGAACTATTATACGGCATCGAATTCTCCTTTAGTACGTCGGATATCAAAGTGTCACTGACTTCTGTTGTCACGTATATCAGTAGAGTTGCACTGCACCGTGTCATTTGATGTACTGAGAAATGATTTATCTCATCAATTATTTCACAGAAAGGCGACCCGACGGGACGTGGAGCGCAAATTTAATGAAATTCAAAACGTTATTCCTGGTGATTTACTCAGGTAACCAAAGTAGAAGACATTGTTATTTTGTAATTTTAAAAGTTTGCGAATTCCGATTTTGAAAGCGTGCTTTACGCTCCTTGAGTTAGTCCACGAAGGCCTCGTTAAGTACTGCAGCAAAATAAACATCACTTCCAGTTACTTTTCTGAAGGTGGAAACAGATCATGAAGGTAGATGCTCACTCAAGCGTAATAGAACACACAATTGTGTCTGCCTTTTAAACAGGCGCCTACGATCGTTTTTGACGTCCTGTCCAACGGCGAGGCCAGGTTACAACGACTGGGGGATCGACAGTACATGAAAAACCTGGGGTCCGACGGCGGAGCAATGTAGGGTCTCTAAAAGGGGTTTTTCTTCACTTTTGAAGCTCATTTACTGCTTAAATGAGGAGGCTTTTCTTTCTGGAAGACTGTTCCTGTAATCTATATGGTTCTTACCCCCCTCAACGGTTTCTCACTGTATTGAAATAAATCAGAAAATTGGTCTTGAAGAAAAGCGAGTAGTTGGTATTCCTGTGGCCTCACCGTGGTCCAGTCTGAACATCCTAGGGCGATCGTGATCACGCCACTCGCGAATTTTCCCTGCGCATTTAGCTGGATTTACATTGGGCCTAGAAAGCTGTTTTACTATTGTATGGAATTAAATAGTTTTCTAATAATGGACTTCCATTAAGTGAATGTAGTCGCTTGGAAGACTGTTCTGTTTGTTAATACTGATTTGTTTTCTGCTTTGTTCCACTGGAGAGGCCATAAGACAAAAGGAAAAAGCGAAGGAGGGATATTAAAGTAGAGTAAGCAATGTTGAACGAGATGTAAAATGCCAGCTGAAACGTGGAATTGAAAATATTGACGTTTCGAGCAAATGCCCTTCGTCAGGGCGTAACAATGTTTCACTTGGATTAAAAGGATTTATTGATTTGTTTATTTATATGTTTATTTGTTTGTTTGTTTATTTATTTATTCATTTATTTATTATTTTTATATATATGTTATTTTAGACGTAGTTTCTTGCAGCTTTCTTCATCTCCAGAAGCCTTTCTTATGCTTCGTTCTTATTTCGCTCAAACACACGGCTGTCTGTCCATATGTCAGTATATCCTGGGCATTGGTGATCGCCATTTGTCGAATTTAATGATAGATTTAGAAACAGGTGGTGTGATTGCTATTGATTTTGGACATGCGTTTGGATCTGCAACTCAGGTAACTGTTACTAAATCAATTAGGGATTTTTATCCATTCATTTGCAGGTACTGAAGGTATTTAACTCTTTCTTGTTCAGCGGGTCTCCCCGACTAACGAGAGCAAAAAGAATTTGCTAATTTGGTCACAAGCCTTTAGTGTTGTTCTTTATTTGTTCAGTCGTTCGTTTTTTCTTACGTTTTCTCCTTCTGCTGTTCTTCATTTCCTTCTCTCTCCCCTTCCATCCTTGCCGTTTCCTTCTCGTCACTCCTTTCCCCTTCTTATTCCTTTCTTTCCCTTTTATACCCCTCCCCTGCTTTCCTTACCCTTCCCTACATTCCCTACCCTTTCCTAACCTTCCCATCCATCCTTGTCGTTTCCTTCCGCTCACTCCTTTTCCCTACTTATTCCTCTCTTTCCCTTTTATACCCCTCCCTTACTTTCCTTACCCTTCCCTACCCCTCCCCACCCTTCCCTTGCTTTCCTTACCCTTCCTACCCTATGCCATAATTCAGTCCTTCCCTCTTTCCTTCCTACCTCCAATCCTTCATCCATCCAATCCTTCCTCCACTCTTTCCTTAAATTGCGTTCCTCTGAACTTCATATAACGCATAAACTAGCCTTTGCCTATCAACATTCCCTATTTTAATGTTTTTAATTCTGATTTTCATTAGTTCCTTCCACTCCCGGAATTGATGCCGTTCCGCCTCACTCGACAAATTTGCAACCTCATGCTTCCGTTGAGAGAGAGTGGTCAGTTGCAAAGTACCATGGTTTATACATTACGAGCGCTCAGAAACAACCATGAGATTCTGTTAAACACAATGGACGTCTTCATCAAAGAACCTTCATTGGATTGGCAGGTTAGTGACTTTTTAAAGTTGAACGAGTGTTGGAATCAAAGGTTGATGGTATCCAGGGCAGAGTATACAGAAAATATTTGACTGCCACAGCATATTCCCTCTCAATTTTCTATGAAAACATGCAAAGGCTTGTCAACAGATAATAAAAGGATGGCGGCAGTCCAAAGACCACTCTCCAAAATGTAACGGATTTGAGCGAATTGGAAAAACGTAAGACGTAAAGTAAGACGGCAACCTTCCGGGTTCCGTGTGGGCCGCTATTTCCTGCGATCCCTGCACAGGAAAGAGTTAGTACCTAAATCTTGGAGCAAATATTGGTGCCCAGTACAAAGGACAAAACAAAGTCGTTTAATTAGTTAAAAAAATTTGTTAAATTAGTATTTAAGTGATATTCATCTTAAAAGTCAAGAGTAGCAAAGTGGTTTAAACTTGGGAAGATCATTTGGTTGTTGTGTCTGATTTTCTGAGTGACAGCTTTCTGGAAAAAGGAAGTACATACTGTCTCAAAGGTAATGTAGGGAAACATCTTTAACATGACTTGGTGTTTCATTAGAATTTTGCAAGAAAACAAGCTGAGAAGCAGAAGTTAAGTATGGGTAAGTTTTGACGAGTACAAATTGGTGCCGTGAGGTTCACGTTTTTCGATAATCAGTTATATCTTTTGTGTATATCTCCTATTGCAGAGCACCTAACTGATCAAGCATGGTACCCGAAAGAGAAAGTTAACTCAGCCAGACGAAAGCTCCAAGGTGTTAACCCTGCTGAAGTTATGAAGTAAGAGCATACAGATCAAATTTCTACGCGCTAAGCACAGCGTTCATATTACAAGTGTCAAATCGCGGGGTAATGTCGCCGAGACATGTTGCAGGGACTAATTCTCTGACAAAGAGAGTAAAAATGAACTATTGCAGGGGCCAAATTTTCCCCGCATATCACGTTCCCTGAGTTCAAACTGGCTAGAATTACCGGGACTTGTTGTGAAAGCACGTCATATCTCTGCGACCAGGGAAATAGCGAACAGGCGGGGGGGCACACACGCAATTTTTGTTGATTCGGACTGCGAAATCGGACTGTGAGTCGGTAGGGAAAACCATTCTTTTATATCACCTTTGTTTTCCAATAGAAATGAATTATACCAACAGGCGAGTTTGCTCATTTTTTCTTTTTTTTTTGTCTCGATTTTTTTCTTCCTCAGAGACGACCTGCGTTTAGGTCACCAGAAAGCTGACCATTACAAAGCAGTCCTCGCTGTTCTTCTTGGAGACGAGAAGGTCAACCAACGTGCTCGACCGTATAACGGGTGTGTTGAAAATCAAGTGGCATGCCTGATTGATCAAGCAACAGACCCGAACATACTTGGGAGGACCTTCAAAGGATGGGAACCGTGGGTCTAACTCAAAGCAGTCTTTCGTTTTTAATCCTCACATAAACTCGCTGAAAGTTTGTTCTGTTTTGAAGTAACGACTGAGTTGGTCGAATGCAAGTTTATACAAAAAAAGTGCAGAATTCGGAATTACTTTATACATACTGTGAACGTAAAAGTTGTAAATTTTTTTCATATTTTATTTCTGTTATTACGAGAAACAATTAGGTTCTTTGCAGAAGAGAAAGTAAGCTGAGGCAAATGTATATCTTGAAAATGCAGGTATAGATACACTGTGCTCACCTCATTTAAGGAAGATTATTTTCACGTGTGTTAACACAGCTTATAGGAAGGGTAAGATTTGCGTTTACGACAAAAACATACCGATACATAAAATTACTACCACTGAACTCTATATACTCCCTCACGCGGTCACGTCAATTAGAACCAGTCCCTAACAACTAACCCCCTGAACACCAAATACTTATGATTTCCAGGGGTGTAAGGTCTCCCTCTAAGACATGGTTTTCCAGGGGTTTCAACGACCAATTTTTCTCCCGGAATGTCGAAAACTAAGACCCTTATCTTGTTCAGTAACCCCAGAAAACCCCCGTGTGAATTGTTCAGAGAGGACTAAATATTAACGACTAAACCGGAGTAGAGGTCTGGGGGAAACAACCAAAAGGCTTCCATGTCGGCCATTTTTGGCTTCACTTTTTGATTAGCTAATTGACTGGACTCAGCTTTCCAGACTACATAGAGTTCAGAGGTTTGCACGTGATATCATGGCGGCCATGTTGGTTGGAGTTTAACTGCAGAATCTCATTAAAAGCCATTGTATGTGGTACCAACACGGCTGCCGTTTCTTTGTCTTCTGAATCCCGAGGGATTGGTGGCAAGCCAGCAATACCGGTACGTCCTCTTCATTTCCGTCAGTTCAACAAACAGGTGCTGAATAACTAATAATACAACATCTTAAAATCTGATAGTCTGATTTCAGTTGCTATCTCATTTAATAACCTTAATCGTGTAGGCTTTACTTCAACAATACACATAAATAATTTGCAACTGACCATAGGCGAGTGTTCCTCGGAAAAAATATAAATATTGAAGTCATACTAGGAAAAGCTTACATCAGCTAACAGCTTACTAGGAGGTATTAAACATTTAGAAAATTAAAATCCTAAATGTGCTGAAAACATAATATATCCATTAAATTAATTAGATCGTTATTATTCCACGAAAGGCGATTGTTTGTTGAATTGTCATGTTATAATAAAAGCCAAAAACATTGTTTTCCCAAAATTTTCAGTTAAATCGCAAGTCATCACTCGCTGAATATGAGAATTTCAATGTCGATAAATAGAATGATAAGTGGAATCAGATTCCTGATGAAATGTCACTGATATGGTTCAACCGCGAATTTTTGATCGAGATCTCGGCAATTTAATTTCTAGTATGTGCGCCTAGACCTAACTGTTCCTAACAAGTGCTGGATAAAGTAAATGGTTTGAACCTGGGAGAATCGTTACATGTTTGTAGAAGTTGATCGTCCAGGTTAGTGTAGTCTTGAGAAAGACTGTAGGTGGAAGTGACTGCCGTTTCGACGGCCTTAGCCGTGGTCATCTTCAGAGTCCGGAGAAGACATTTACTTTTATTTGACTCTGAAGACAACCGCCGCTAAGGCCGTCAAAACGTCATTCACTTCTGAACGATCAAATTCCACAAGCATGTAAGTGTTGGATAGTTACCACTTTTAAGCGATAACAGAGGTACGACTGCACATCGAGAATCACAGCGTGAAAAAGTTTGCGATCCACAATGTATCTTGTTGCTTGATGCCGAAATAACGGAACACCTTTCTCAACAAAAACAGTGGTCCCCAACCACCTGTTTAAATGACAATCTAAAAGTAACGCTTGTAGAGTACTCCTTGACCAAACATTGTGGGTTCATTACCTACGTAAGGTCAACTAGAAAGAAGTTTTGCTTTCCGTTCAGTTTAATTCATTGTTTTGGCATTCAATGCTTTTTCTAAGCGGCATGCAGTTTTCGACGCAGTGTGCACCAACTTCATTAATATAACTACCATAATGAGTTAAAACAGTTCCTAACTTCGGCAGTCGATTCCCATAACGGTGTTCCTCTATTGGGACACATAAAGTTGAGTCTGAGAGTCGTCACTGGCTTCATTATAGTCCTTTAAATTGTCTTTGCTTAACCCCACTTTGGCAACATCATAAATCTGCTCCGATTTTGAACAGGTTGTTAATTCCGTTTCCGTTTCCTCGTCGATGTTTTCTTCGCGTTTTTCAACCTCGTCGCTTTCATTTGTTTCTAAAGCAAGTTCGTCTGCTGACTCGTTGCATGTTTCGTATTCCGGACTAGTGTTGCGGGGAACATAGTCTTCAGGAGTTCTCTGTTCCTCCTCATTCAAGTGGTCAGGGCTGTCAATATCCCCGTCGTCTAGTTTGAATTTTTCATCATGGTCATCGATAGTGTCACTGAAGTCAGACTCGTCTTTCTGTTCATCTTTGGAATGGTTCTGACTTTCCACAAACGATCGTTTTCGAAGAATCTGTCCAGCAGAGTACTGGCATGTACTACTATCGCGGCAGGTACATTCAATCTCTGGTAGAGTTGCACTGTCCCAAGCCCCAGGACCTGAAAGGAGCCCTCTCAGAGTACAAGGAATGGCAGACAACTGTCGAAACTGATGAAGCAGGCTCCTGGCTTTTCGTAACACCCTGTCACCGTCCATCTGATAAGCCATGTTGTTAAAATAATTAAGCATTTCATCAACCCGCATGCTTCTCCTCCAAACTTGGTCGCCGTACTCCAGGACTATGGCCACGCACAGGAAAACGTGGAAATACTCCGTCTGGTAGTGTGACCAGCAAGCTTCCCACATCCTCATCACGTGCATGTCGTGAAACTCTCGCTTGAAACCAAGCAACAGCCAGCGATGACAAAACAGCAAGTCCATGCCTTCGTCCTCGAGCAGCAAGTGGGCGTAAAACTTCGTAGCCATCATCCTGAGGAGTTCCTTCAAGAAAAGCTGGAGAAAAGTTGTCACTGTTAGTGTCTGAAAAACCAGAATCTATGAGCGTCGTAAACAACATTTTCATCAAACTTTGAAGTAAATGACTGTAATACCATGCAATAAAGAAGCCCCCAAGCTCAAGACCGAAAAAATAAAATAGGTGAGTTTCCGATCATTCCAAAATTTTCAAACTGTCCCGCTGAAGTGTATTTATTCATCCTGATAAAGAATGGACACAAACTTTGTACATTGCTTCCAAACATATTAAATTCACCACAGAATAGGTTATTGCCGGTAAGGTACCTAAAAATTGGGTATTGATTTAGAGTTTCAGTTTCCTGTTTAAGTGGACGAGAGCAGAACTGTGTCTTAATATGAAACGGAACTGATGTTTTATGTGTCATGTTTAAGGATACTGGTTAGTCATTAATTTGTCAGTGAGATACATTGTGTGCTTACTCTTAGGGCTTTTGTATCTTGGTCAAAGTGACAGCGTCCCGCCACCTGAAGTAAAGTGTTTGTTTTCATGCTCCTGCAGTTTTTACCATAATATTTGACAACACATAGGAAGAGGTCTTATATATTAAATATATTAAAATGTTTTGGTTGTCAGCCTTCTCTGGCTCCCTTCCACTTGGAATGTTTGCAAAGTGGGTAACAATAAACCATTAGGAACACTAATAATGATACGGTAACAACTGTATGCAGAAATTGTAAAGGCCATGTACTGAAGTATGTGACAATCAATTATTGGAAAATCCAATAGGAATGGACATGAAAACAATCATTTGTTCTCAAAAATGATATAAAAATTAGAGTGCTACGTCGGCACTATTGAACGGCTTGTAGATAGTCAAAGGTTTGGGAAACTGTCAAACCGTCCGAATTTAAGAATGGTTAAACTGACGTTTCGAGCGAAGGCCCTTCGTCGGAGTGAAACGTGTTCTCAAAAATATATTGTAAGCCAGAATTTGTCTTTTTATATGTTTCTTACCAGCTGACAATCCATGGAGTCATCTTTTGGTGATGTCACGAACAAGCTTTTCTCCATCAGACCAACAAAACACCAGAATGCATCCACTTCGTCTTGAACAGTGCACAGAATGGAGGCCAGAAGGTCAGACATTCCCTGATTGTATCCAACTTCAGGTTGGTAATAAGCATAGTTTAGTAGGACTTTCCTATTAAAATAACTGATTTCAGTATTTTATGATACATTGTTAAGAAAACCAATTTGGTTAGCTGTATTATCAATCCCATGGAAAGAACAATGTTCATTTATGTTAAATGTTAAAATTTGCTTGTATAGCTATGTGAAATTTTAGAGTTGAAGTGGAGCATTTGTGCTGACACACTTAATATATTATAACCTGTTCCTACTACAGACTGAAAATTTTTATTGCATTCACTCTAATGCCATGCAATTTCATATTACATGATGTTTGGAGAAAACAAAGCAGTATCAGAAGAGCAGTGATTCTTAACCTGGGGTCTGCAATCAATTTTTGGGGGTACGCCAAGACTTAGGGGTCCACCAGGAGTCCCCACAAAAGGGATGGGGTCTGCAGAAGTTACGAATGATATTCACAGCAACCTTAGTCACAGTTTCAGTTGGGGAGGGAGTCGGCTGAGAGTTTTAGAATCAGTGAAGGGGTCCCTGGAAAACAAACAGTTGGGAACCACTGCAGTAGAGTGTACACCTGTAGTTAATCAGTAGTCCTTGTTAACGGTAGTCCTATCTAACACTTCAACACTAGTGTCTGTAAATTTGATGCAGAACTGACTTTCACCAAATCTAATTCAGTTTTTATCATTACTGACTAAATCGTAATTTCTTTTGAGTTTTTCTCATGAATTACTGCAGAATTTTTGCTTTCAGACAAGGAGGGGGTTAATTTGTATAATAAATGAAAGTCACTTTCTCTGAATTACAAATTAGAGAAATCATATTCAAGGTTGACAAGAATTTGTTGAGGTGCACATAAAAATTTCCTACTCAAGATCTACTGTCTACAGCATACAAGCAAACTCAATCTACAGAGTGTAGAGAGTGTAGGTGTTTGCAAGCTTGGATATAAAGTCCAATTTATCTCAGATTTGTAGTTGAGCCCTCATGGTCTAGTCATAAGACAACTGTACCGGCAATCGGGAGACACAGGTTCGATTCCTGTTGGGGAACTCACAACTTTTCTGAGTTTTCATAAAGCTTGAAGAACGAGCCTTTCGTTGTCTACAGCATGTTACATATGGCTGACCCATGACAAGGCTTTAACTCATCACTCACCTCATTATTTCCACATTTGGATTGTCATTTCCAGCAAAGTATGGATGA
>JBAHVQ010000456.1:1321754-1336936 GCA_036872915.1 Nanipora kamurai | reverse complement strand
CAGGTAGAGCGGCGGACCGGCTTCCCGAAGGTGCGAGTTCAAATCCCGCTCGAGTCAACTTTTTCAGTTGACTTCGGTAGGGTAGGTTTAATGTGAATTTAAGCCACTTTCACTCGAAAATTTAAAGTTTGCAAACATGGGTTGGTAAACTCAAGATTGTGTAAGTGTGAACATCGCCAAATTAAAGCAGTCTAAATTAATTTGTCGTAATGTTGTAGAAAAACGATAAAAAAGGCAAAAAGAGCGCCCGGAATTTTGGGGGAGTCCCACCCTGACTCGTACTCAGTCTTCACTGTATCGTTTATCGTCTCTGTATCGCCAGGCCCAACTTATCTTCGTAACAGGGGAGAGTTTGCAGGCGAAAGAAGAAATTGAGGTTTTTGTGGTGCATGGTGGGAATGAGCGAACGTCGAGGGAACGTTCCCGTCAGACACCGCTCAATCTCAAGATGATATGGAGATGACTGGGTACGAGTGAAAGTCCCAGCGGCACTGGTCACCCGCGGTGGAGCTCTTAGATACGGTCTATGTAACTCGTTTCCATATATTCGCAGAGTCCAGCTGTCTTTCATGTGGGAGCCCTTTCTGTTTTTTCTTTACGAAGAAATGGAGAAGACATTTAATTTCGCCGGAAGGTTAGGTACTTACCTGAAAGGGAGATGTAGTTCTCCGAACTCCTTTGTAGACTGATACGAACCAGACCTCAAGCCGCGCGACATCTGCTTTAATATCGCGAGTGTCAGTCGGAGAAGGAGTGAAGGAGAATTCCATGCTAAGTTGGTTCACCTAAAAGGTCGTACAAATACCAGGTAACGAAGGGGCTGTAACGGTTTGTTTGTTAACATTCCTTGTTAAGAAAGAGCAAATTCATGCATGTCCTCGTGAATATTGTTTTTTTTTTCTAAACTTAATTTCAAGCTCTAGATTAACCCTATTCCCGCCAAGAACATACTATACTATTTTACTCTGGCTTCCGCCTGATGATTTAACCCTTCCAGAGGAAACCTCCGATAGAAAGAGGGTGAATACGTCGATCATGTCTTCTGAATAAAAGACCTTTGAACTTACAGTTCAACGTCCGACTGTAAATCTAATCCACCCCTGCCAACGAGACCCTGGAAACTGGGGGTGCACTGGAACCACGTGCCTCCCTATTTCAAAATGGGTAGAAGTGCCCTTTTTATGGTATGCTATATCATAAAGGAATGCTTTAACTCGCTGGTTTACTTAAAGAACAGTCCTATTTTAATAAAAGCAAAACAAAGTATCTCATTCGAAGACAGCCCTTCGGATAAAAAAAGTTTCCATTGCTTGGATATACGGGTTTGTCGCGGAGCTTTCATTTTCGGCTGACAAAGAAAGTGAAACTGTTTATATGCTGTTCAGAAGGATTAGTCATTTAATAAAGTTTAATAAACAAGGAATTTCGTCAATTAGAAATAAGATAATTATTAAGGACGGAGATTTATTAAGACGACATTCATTATTAACGTTCTGCAAATTAGGTTAATTTTTGAGTTTAAACAGTCCGTTGTAGTTTTTCGGTATGAATCAGTCGTTATGGAAGTAAAACGGGTTTTTTCGTCGGTTTTTTCGTGTATTTTAATTTGTTCTCACGAACATATGCACTTATGCTTTTTTCCCGGTACACAGTTGTAATTCGTTTTATGAAAGTGTAAACGTGTAAAAAATAGAGGAAGCTGAACTTGGGCGAATAATCGTCGCCATGACCGTAATGACATCATATTCTTAATCGTGCTCATAATCACTGCCAATCCAATTAACTTTACAGTTCTGGAGTGCTTCGGTAATACTTTTTTACTATAAATGCATTCTCCCTGGAGGCTTTCGAACGAAAGAAGAAATTACATTTGTAACACACACTGAAACAGGGTAAGAAAGGACAAGAAAAAATAGTTTGATTTTTTAAAGTTTAGTACTAATTCGTCCGCTTTTGGAGATTAATTCATATCACTTGGTCTTAATTTCGTTTTAGTCGACTGTTCTCGTGGAACAATACTTGGCAATTTGCTCCGAGAACTTTAAACGAACCCCAGTGGACGACATTCTTGAAGGTTTCTTCCTCTTGCATTTGACACATTGTTGTGGATAGGGCGTCATCAACAGGCATTTCACCGAGATTGTTGTAAAACTTGCTCATGAAAGCCTTGGTCGAGTTGTCGGGAATGGTCCACAGAGCTGTTACCACAGACTTTGCCCCAGACATGAGGAAGGCCCTTGCCAATCCTAATACCCCTTCGCTGTTAATAGCTCCTCGAGCTGCGTGACAAGCGCTAAGGACTACCATCTTCGCTTCTATGGTTAACTTCGAGATATCCTCGACTGTGAGGAAGCTTCTTGAAGACTTTCCTTCAGTGTTACTAAAATGAGAATTAGACGTTTGTGAAATTAAGTCGATAAAATATATACAGTACAGCAAAGGTGGGATACATATTTTATGTGATGGTGGGACATATTATGTACCTGATTTTCCCTTTGGCGACTTGTTATCGCGAGGACATTTCCGTTGACGAATGTCCGATTCAGAGGTCATGACCGTTGTGCGTGAAATTGGTTGTTTAATTTAGGAAGATCTATTGCACGGGTCGTGTTGACATAACACTTTTCCAAGTTCTATGTTCTGACACGAAAAAGATCGAGGTGGCGAATTCCTTAAACATGACGCCCCAGTTTAATGCCCGATGAATTCTAGGTTAACTGAAGCTTATGCAAAATGGAACGGAGCAAGTTCGAGACAGGATGTTGTGTTCTTTTGTTTTGTGGTTTACTGATTTCAACAGTTCCGCGCATTAGTAACCCAAGAATTAACGAATAGAGATAGTCAAGTGATTTTTACTTATTATTTACTTCGGATAAAACTGGTGCGGTTTCGTTTCGATTATACTGACACGGCATTCAATAGACCTTTTCTAAGTGATGACAGATAGGGACAAGTTAGACTTTAACCCACTGTCTCGATGCTAATCATTTAAAATTAAAAGTTTACCTCTGAACCAATCTGTAGTCAAAATTGTCATTACTCCAATGTGACGGCCGAAACTCCGAAACAGCCAATTTTATTATTGCATAAAGTTTTTTTACGTAGCTTAGTTAAACCTGGTAGCTTACCAGTTTTGATTTTGTTCTGGTGCAAGCTCCAAACTTTTCCCGTCGACTTCACCGTGACATGCAAAGTGGATTATCGGTGCACTGGGAAGGCAACTGAGTACTTTGGTAAGTGTTGCTGATGAACCAGTAACTGGTGACACGCCCAACTGACTTGCAATGATATCTGCTTCCTTTTGAGCACAGCGAAGGTCATTGGTTGGGTTACCCACGATCAGTGCTTCTTTCAAATTGCAGCTTTGCATTTGAGACTTTTCGTTAAGCTTGATACTGTGTGAATAAGAATGAAACGAGAATGCTTCGTGAGGGTATATCTGACTACAAACGGGTTTTCCGTTCTTGAGGCGTAGACCCGCGTAAGGTATGTTGAAGGTTTTGCCTTGAGGTATAATCAACAATCGGGGCTTTCCGGTGGATTGTTTGACCAGTCTTTCAAGATGATGCTCGATCGGTCTTATAACCAACTCACTCAGGTCATCTATAACCTTAGAAAAAGACCCCAGAAGATTCTTTTGGGCTTTTGTAGAAGATCGTGGTCCCCGTGTGCTGTCGAGATTTGGACCTGGTGCAGGATTTGTTGTGTTGCTAATCATCTGTTCAGGAAAACCACTTCCAGCTGCATTCATTTCTATTTCTTCCGACGGAAAAAGGTCCGAGACACGGTGATCCTTTGTTGAGATTTCATCTTCTGCTTCCTCTTTTGTATCTCTAGATTCTTCCAGACATTTCGACATCATGTCTAGTTCATCATCTTCAATTTGGATACCTCTGAATTCAGTCGACTCCATCAACCACCCGTTGTCGTTCTGTAATTCATACATTGCGAAACACAATTCTTTAAGGACTTCTTCCCACTGGTCTTGTGGAAACCGAAACACTTCCTCGATACCTCCATCCGGTGTAATAAACCAGACACACACCTCGTTCACAACTTCCAGCTGGGACAAGAATAGAACAGCGTCGTTCTGACTTTTTGCAAGGTTAAGTAGAGCTTGGGGTGAATTGAGATAACCGGATTGGTTTCCCTCTTCTCTCACGAACGTATCATAAAAATCTCTGGCTCTTCCTTTCTCGCCAACGAGGAGAGCATCATCTTGGGCGCCTTCCTCCAGAAGAACGTACTGTAAATATTGGTAAGGTTTTTTTTGCGTATCGTTGAAGCAAATCTTCAAAGGGCTTTCCTTGACACTCTTGCGAAGTGAGTCGCATCGTTCAACGACCTGTTGAAGATACTCTTTGGCCTTCGGCATGTCTTTTGCCTCGACAGCCATCTTGGCTATAAGGTAGTCTGGACTGAAGCGGAAATCTTCAGTGTCGCACCAATGTGCGGATGGTGGTTGAGGAGTAGCCAGAGCTGTTTCGTAGTACTCTAGGGCGGTCTTTTTATCACCTATTCCTTCGTGAGCTCTTCCAAGATTGCAATAACTGTTGTTTATTATCCGATTATCGCTCATCTGCTTTCCTATTTCCAGGCATTTTTGGTAACTTTCGATGGCGCTGGTGTATTGCTTCAATTTTTCCTGAGCTAATCCAATATTTCCATATGCCAGTGCCAACGGTTCAGCTGCACCAAGGGTTTGAGCAATTACTAAGGAATCTTTGGCAAATTTAAGGGATTCTTCATTTCGGTCTAGAATTAAGGCTATGACACTTAGGTTGCAAATAACTGCGTAAGCAAATTTTTTGTTTTCATACTCATCAAGCTGGGACGCGAGGCTCTTACCGATGTTGTAAGAGTGTACATACTTTCCCATTAATAAGTATACCGCAGTTTTGTTTAGTTTGGTTTCCATTATCAGCTTTGTATAGCGCTGCTCTTGAGCTATTTCTAGTCCTATCGAATAGTAATCCAAACTTTTCTGTATGTTGAAAAGGGTTGAATGGATATTAGCTATATGCAAGACAGCTTCGCACTCTGCCCTTCTGCTGTGTAAACACCTCGCTACCTCTAAAAATTCTTCAGCTTTTTTAAGAGCCTCTTCATACTTTTCCTGGACGTACAAAACGATTGAAGATCCCATAGTTGCATAACCTTTGCAAAGTTCATCTTCAGACTGTGCGCTACTTTCCAAATATTTGTCAAGATAAAGTTGCACATCTTCCGAAGAACCTTTCAAAGCGTAATTCTTCAGAAGAATGTAGTTCGCCTCTGCTTCAAACTTTTTGTTTGCCAGGTTAATGGCGATGCTAGCGAGTTGTTTAGCGGTCACGATCGACTTGTCGTATTGTGCTGTTGTTAAGAATGAATAACCAAGCTCTTTGAGAAGCTCTGCTTGGTAAATCGATGCATCAGCTTTGGAAAACACTTTGATCAACCTATTTAGGATGTTGAGACAGACTTTACTATTGCAGCAACCATCTCGGTGCTTCTCCAGTAGTTTCATGAGGCATGTAAAATCTAACATGGCTTCATTAATGTCCTGGTCTAGTTGAAGGCCAGATTGAACTAAAAATCAAAACCATTGATAAATGTTGCGTCTTGTAAAAAGAGAAGTCTTGCTTAGTACCCTAATCCTACCTGGCCCGGGAGACGAATCGACTCCTCGATCACGTTTTGTAAAGATATACCAAATAATAATGAAGTTGGGAAGAAGGATTGGGTGGAAAGTTCCCTTGAAGTCTTGACACAAAAGAATGCCCTGCCCATATTGAGCTGAAGTGATGATCAGCGACATTTCACGTTCCACGGTTACTCTGAAATATCTATTAGGTACAAGAGATTTTCTCTTCATGTCATCAGAGGCAAGGTAGAGAAATTCATTTGAAAAAAAACGCCTGGGTTTTGAGGAGGAAGAGCCCAGAAAAAAGCTTTACAACTGATAAAAAAACCCAAAAAATATCACTATCTTGTTCATCACTATGACAGAAATTTGCCAAATAAAAGGTCTTTGGGGTATTCCCACCATCTACATCACCAAACAAACAAGTACATTGTTACGTCGCTCAACTTTTCCCTCTGGCGAAAACGTCATTACATATGAGTAGAAACTGATAAACGCGGATGGTAGTTATACCCTGAAGATAACTTAATCTCGAAAACGTGCGGTTACTAACTTTTTATTAAAAAATTTTTAGCCTGTATTATATTTATACATTTTATTAAAGCAAACATTATGTGTAATGATAATATTTATTATTATTATCCTCATCATCATCATTACTATAATTACTGGGATTCTTATTATTACTATTGTCATTATTATTATAATTAATTATTATAATGATAATAATAATCGTTATGATTAGTATGATGATTATTATTAATATTATTGTTAGCATTACGAAAAATGCTCACAGCTGAGAATGATGTTGCTGGCTGAATTTCTTACGTGCCGAGCAACCGATAGCCCAACGAAACCAAGAAACTGGTTTTGTCTTACGTTTCGTTCTTATATTTTTAGTACTTTCAGAGTATCCATGCCGAACCGTTCAGTGCTAATCTTTGGATGGTTTCTATCGATGTATTCACTCCTATAACCCTGAGATTGGTGGTATGGTTCCCGATGCTCCTACCAGCACTCGTATTACCTTTGTCATTAGACCCCACATCCTTCGTCCTTCTTTGGCCAGTTCTCGATATTTTTTTCAACTTTTTCATCTTCCTTTGACTTTCCTTTATTATTACACAAGTTTACTCACTTGCAAGTTCTTTAAGCAATCCACAAAGCTCTTTAATGACTGGTAAATCGGTTGCGTTCTCTGACTGACCTAATTCCAAACTTTCGCAAACATCTGTGATTTGCTAGAAGCCAGGAGAAGATTGAAACGAATGAAGTGTTCTGTTCAGTATATTCAACAGGTATATTCAGACTAATATATTCAACAAGCGTCAAATTTATCATGTGTTGTATTCTGTTAAGTTGGACTAAAAAGTCAAATTACCTTCCTCAATCGTTCTTTCTCCTGACGAAGCTCGTACTGGCGACCATCTTTGACAGTTTCATTACACAGCTCTGTCAGTTTTACGTCTTTTTTCAGAGGATTTGGTCCTCTTTTCTCTGTCGTTGAACTTAGGTTGTCCGAAAGCTCACCAAAGCACTCTTCTTTCGACATTATTGTCTTTCGTGAATCAACGATGACGAAGTCTTGCAATAGGTCGCAAATGTTTTTTCCCGGCGGTTTATTTCATTTATTCTATGTAAAAATATTCTATGGGAAAGTCCCTTGGGGAAATCCCGATTTTGAACAGCTCCTCTGAGGTCAACAGCTATAATTAAGCTATTACACTTCCGGTCGGGCTGTGTTTTTCCTAGAAATATCCATGTCATTGATCTTTGAACATGGTTGGGATTATCGTGATTGAGAAGTGCGTATTGTCGAAGACTTCAAGGGCGCCCTGTAGGAACATCTAAAACCAAACAATACGTAAGATATTGTTACCTCTTGTAGACTTGAATTATTGTTTCGTCAATTCGTTAATCTTTAATTGCTACAGTGCCGCTTGCTAGAACGTGTTCGTTTGACGAATAAAGTCAACTGCCGTTAGCAAGAGTAAATGCAAAGTTATTAAATGGCCACTACACCAGATAAAAGATTAGAACAAAGATATTTATAAGCTACTATTACTTAATTTCGCTTGTTTAAAGTATATAATGATTAACAGAACTATTTCGTTCAAATGATCGGACTGTACTCGGTCATTGCCGTCAATCGTATCTCTCCGAGCAATTACCGGCCGACATCGCGTCACGACAATTAGTAAACAAAAAATAATGTTCACTTATATATTTGTGTTATTACTCAGCAAAAACAACGACTTCGTTTTCGTTATCGAGCAAACCTTTCAACTATGGCAATGAATAATTCTGCAGTAAAACTACACATTTACGATGTTTCTCGAGGTCTCGCACGTCAAATGTCTCACATTCTCCTTGGTTAGTCCAAGTTTTACGACTTAGTGTTTTAGTGCTAAAAAAAACAAAAATAAAACAATTTTTGTTGACTCGCTTTTTCTTTTTCTTTTTTCTTTCAGGAAAGCAAATCGATGGCATATGGTAGGTTTATAACTATTCCAAACTAAGATAAAAAATTTGTTCTAATATTGTTCATTTGGTTTCACTGATCGAGGCCAAAGTTACTAGTGTAAAATTTATGCTACTCCACATAAATTTAGGTCTTGCAATCAATAAATTCATGTGGTGCAAGTTATAAATTTACAAAGTGATACACGCATATTGTGCTTGTTTCGGTTTTACATCATGCAAAGTTTCAAGAACTTAGTCAGTGGTCAAAGTTCCCGCGAGGCATGGTTGATACTATTGTCACGACAGTTGGCCGTTTCAAGCAGCTATTGAGAATCTTATCCGAAAATACCGTCTTTTATAAATTGATAGCCGAGCACAATATTACAAAGACTCAAACCAGAAAATAGTTCCAGTTATTATCCAGTACTCTTCCCTAAACGGAGAATTAGGGTTAACTGACACCCCAACACAAACGCATTTTATTAAAACCTTTGCTGGATATATTCGTGGAGAATAAACGAGTACAGAATAAATACTTCAGAGTCGTTTCCCTTCGCTTTTGTCTCTTGGAAACATATTTGAATTCTGTCATTTCATTTGATTTTTTCCTCATGGCATGTCATAGCCATGATTTGATGTCTTAACTCATGTTTCTTTTACCTTTTCCTGCCATAGACTGACCTGAGATAGTTGTTACTCTCACCTGACAGAATGTCTCTCCCTAACAAGCAAAATCGTTGGCATTAGCCAGACTAAGATAATAAAAGATTGCTTCGGCAAAGATAAGGAAAATATTGGCTATCTCAATTAGTGTCAGTCATATTTCACACAGTTTTTATAAAATGAGAAGGATACATTAAAACACTGGATCAGAAGTGTTAGTTAACCCATTAACTCTTTCACTGCCACATCACTCCCTTTGATGAGTAAAAACATCTGGCTAACACCAGAGTATTTTACTCTAGCTAACACCAGAGTATTTTACTCTAGCTAACATCAGAGTATTTTACTCCAGCTAACACCAGAGTATTTTACTCCAGCTAGCACCAGAGTATTTTACTCTAGCTAACACCAGAGTATTTTGCTCTGGCTAACACCAGAGTATTTTACTCTAGCTAGCACCTGAGTATTTTACTCTGGCTACAGTAACACCAGATTGTAAAGTTTTGTTGGATCTGCCATTACAAATACTCATGTTTTACTCTGAAAAAGGCTGGATCATTTTATTGGTGAAGGGGAGACATCCTGCCAGGAAAAGGGTTAAGACTCTAAAAGTAACTTTTAATGTTTTGATGTCATTCTTCATTTTCACTGGTCTAAGATCTATATCTAATTTACTATTAATTTGTTCAACTACTTGTAAGACAATTAATGGGCCCCAGTTCCTGATAGTTGCCCTAGCTACCACTCTTCTTGTTAGGCCTGACAACTTGCATTTGGCTGTTGCCTGAGCTGTGTATGTGTATCACTGTTATAACCTCCTGTCGTTTTACTCATTTGTGGAAAAAAGATTTGCTTGTGGAAAAAGTTTTAGAGAGCCCTTGGTACTGGTGGTCTCCTAATTGTAGCTCCTATGGCTTATTGGTCAATCCAGTGCTGTGTCCGAAAGAGCATTACGACTGATTTATGACTTATGTTTTGTTTGTTTTTTTTATCAAAGGCATACTGGGGTAGTAATTTATGGAAAGGAGTTCTTTTTTGGCTCAGGTGGTATACAGTATTGTCCACCAGTAAGTGACACATAATTATTATGCAACACTTTACAAAATGAACAAAGCAGAGAAATCTCCTACTTGCCAGTTGGGGTGGATGCAATTATTAGACTGAGTATTATCAGGCATGGAATTGTTGTATTTTGTGATGCAGAGTCACTGTCAATGCCACTGTCCTTACCAATGTCAGTTTCCATCTTAGTAGTCATTTGCCAGTGCCATTGTCAGTGTGACAGTGGTAGTGCCAGCATCCCTGTCAGCATACATGTGAGCACCAGTGCCAATGTCAGTGTCAGTGACTACACATTCAAGTGCTGGTGCCAATGTCAATGTAAGTGCCTTTGCTAGTGCCTGTGTCAGTGCCAGTTCCAATTTCAGTATAGCACTGTTGACACCATAGATACTGCTACCGCTGCTCATGCTCAGGTCAGTGCATTCAGTGTCATCACAGTATCGTCAGTGAAATGTTTATGCCATTGCCAGGGTCAAAGTCTGTCAATGCTGATGTAAATGCTGTTGCTTCCTCCTGTTAAATGAATTATTAACATCTCTGCGTATTTTACTTTTTAATTTGAAAGTGTGGAACGATTATGGGTGACCCTGATGAAGTGAAAGACTTGGGAATAACAGAAATTCCCGAGGATGTGTTCAATCAATATCTCCTAGGATTAAACCAAGAAAATTTTCGGTAAGTAAATATAGAACCAGCACATAGTTAGAGTGCTTTCAAAATGTTTTCACCAAAAACTAAAGTTTAAAAGTCTAATGAACAACGTACTGATTAATCTGTTGAGTGTTGTATTTTGATGAAACAAAGGGGGCTGTATTTACGGACAATATTTTTTGAACTTGTAGACCGGAAAAATATAATCTTTTTGAACACAACTGCAATACTTTTTCAAATGAGGCTGCTCAGTTTCTTACTGGAAGAACAATTCCAAAACACATCCAAGATCTCCCAAAGGACATTCTAAACACGTAAGTGCCGTACATCGTGTTTCATCCTGGGGTCAGGTAGCCCTGTTTTTTCAGATAACTATTTATCACATTGATAATTGCCGAAAATTACAGTATGGCTAAATGGTTAAGAAGTATTGGAGAAGGAGTGATCTGATTTCCAAACACCGAGAAGTGAGTTGAAAAACCAAGCGATAGCCGAAATTTTTCACCAACTTTGACGTGTTTGGAAATCAGATCAAACTCGACTTTCAGGTGCAGGAAATATAGGTTCTCTAAAGGGTCTGTATGTAACGCTTTAACGCTCAGTGTTTGATGTTCTGGACAGCAAAAACAAACGAACAATTGAATAAACATAACAAAAGAGAAAACAAAGAACAAAGCGAGAAAAAACGCGAAAGGGTTAAGGAGAAAATAGGGTTTAAAGTTTTTTAAATTTTATGGTAATTAAGATCACATTTCCAAACTACGTCTCATTGCTTGATTTTCATTGCGATTTCCTCATGAATCATTCATGAGAATTTTGGTTTTTTTTATACATTTAGACAAAAATGTAAGCGATAAAATGTTTTTGTGATATTTAAAAAACGAATAGGTGTGTTTTATCGGATGTAAAACACGAGGCCACGGCCGAGTATTTTAGATCTGATAAAGCACAATCTACGAGTTTTTTTAATGGTTTCAAAAACGAACCCCTCAACACGCCAATCTGCGAAGAAAGTTTGAAAATGAATGTTTTCTAGGCCGAGAAAATTCGACGAGAAAAACGAGTGTGTGTCTTTATCGCATATAAAGATACGACACGGTTATGATTTGCCTTTGTGTTTTCGTCATGAATTATTAATTAGTTTTTGAAGTTTATTTAACGACGTTTCGATGCGATCATTGTATCATTTTCAAGTTCAAGTGATTCGTTACAAACGAGGATTTAGATGACTGTATGACATAAGCAAACTAAATAATTGATCAGTTTCAGAAAGTAAAAGGAAAGTTGCAGGTTTTGCATATATTATATGAAAGGAAATGTATATGTTTAGGTTTACACAAAGAAATGTGCACTGACCAATATCTTCTGATTGCAAATATAGGCCATTTGGTGCAATGATAAAGCCCATCTTTGACTCCATGTCTGCTCAACCATATTCTACCAATGCAACATCAGTGACGACAGCAAACCCCGAAATAAACCCTGATCCGAATTTATTACTGGAGCCGAGACCTGCAAACCCAAGATGTAAAACAAATAATTCTGACACATTTATAAGGTAAACAGTAATGATTAGAAATGATTTTATTGGTGTAATTTATAAATATATGTACAAGTGACTTCAAAATTTTCATTCTTTTAAGTTGAGGGAAATGGATGCGCTTCCGAATATTATTATTTGGCTTAAGCAGACTTTTGCTTTAAACTTTTAAACTTTTAAACTTTTTCAAAGTATTCTTAACCCGGAAGAGAGTCAATCGAACGCGCTTTAAGGGTGCCGAAGATAAATGACTTTTTGTTTTGAAAACTTCAGGGATCTTGTAACCGATCACTACTCTTGGTAAAAATATTTTCGTACGTACGGACAGTATAGTCGACGGTATACGTCAAAGCCTACATGAAAAAGTCCTGAATAGACAGATAACGATGATATATTTGAAACGAAATTTTTTCAACACACTTGAACGTCGACGTCAATTTGTAGGATGACCATACAGGTGAATAATGGAAAAAAGATTGACGAATACCTCATACAGTTAAATCATTTTATTACTTTTAAAGTAAATACTATAATACCTCCCCCCTAGCGTTTACTCCTGCTAATACTTTTGAATTCCAGTGAGGGGCCAAAAATTAAGTTGATGCAGTCAAAAGACGTTCCAGTTATTTGTGACAACTACAAGGTAGGCTTGGCGTTTTGAAATCTTGATAATCATTGCTTAAGTATTTAAGCAATATGCCAGATAAAATTAGATTAAAAAACAAAACTAAATGATTTTGTTCCTTTATGGATTTCAGATGACTATAACAAAGTAGAAAAAAAAGTTCGTTTCGATCCCCTGTGCCAGGTGCGACAACAGAAAAAAATTAATTTTTTTTCTTCGTTCAGATTTCCTCCCTTATTTCCAGTCTTAAGCAAACAGCGGAGGAAAACGAGCTGACGGAGCACGAGATTGAAGAAGTTAATAAAATTGAAGAAATGTTACAATCTGAAGACGAAGATAAAGTAGAGAAAGATCATTTTCAATTATTAGGTGTGTTGTAGGTTGGTTGTTTTTTTTTCAATGAAGAGGATGTTTATTTTTTAATCAAACAAAAATTATTGCCAACTTGTTTTTACTTCTTTACCACAATTTCTCTTATCTATTGTAAAGTCTCTTTTAATGTCCTATTTTATCGTCATATCAATCTATCTAATTTTCCGGGAGAAAAGGAAAACGAATACGAAGAATAATTTTGTTCTAATAAGAGAAAGATTCCATTTCGGAATCATCCTCGTCTTGTAATCTGAGGTCATATGAAACTGTAACTTCACAATTAACTATATATACAATTATCCGTAGATAACATCTTATGGAGAATTTAATTACAGATGTCAATTTTGTATTTATCTTATTTTATTTTACAAAAATCAAAATAACAACAGAAAGAAAACAAGAAAATTTTTTTTTTATTTTTTAATCTTATTTAATTGTGTCTCTATTTTATTTTATTCTAATAATAAAAGAAATTAAAAGTAAAAGCAAAATAAAATTATTTTATTTCTCAACTAAATTTTATTTAACATAATTTTTACTTTATTTAAAGAATTCCGTAAAAACGATAAAATGAACTTGAAAAAAATGTAATATTTTTAACAATTTTATAAATATTTTTAATAAGATTTAATATTTGTTATTTCCTACATAGGAGGGAATTAGCAAAATAATACACTAATTATGTTTATGAAAATAAAATGTAATGACGATCCAATCTCCCAAAAGTCATTTCAGACACTACAAATGAAGACTGGATACTGCTGTAATGCTAACATTTATATGGAAAGTCAAACGACTTGACTAATGAAAAAATTCAATGCGTCATTTTTTTACGTGATATCCTCCCGAAAGAATGTAAAAAGTAAAATGAACAATTATCGTTAAAGATTTAGAGTACAATATTTTAAAATAATGCCTAAGACAAGGTTATGCTGAATTTAGAAAAGCTCCTTGAAAAGTATGAACATTCGGGACACGAAGAAATTCTCACCAATATTATTCGAACACTTGGTTTGCTGATTCTCAAGGATGGTGTTATCCTATTGGTTTGTCAAGATTCTGGTAAGACCAAAGATTGCTTACTCATTGATACTACTGGATTTTCCTCAGCGATTGCACTCAGTTAATTCAAACGAGCCACTCGCCCACATTTAGATGGGTTGGATTGATGGGTTTACTAAACGTAGTACAGACGTAAAAGGCTACAAGGGAGCTTTCCTGACCTGAAGATAATGTTTAGGAATGTACGCTTGGCTTTATTTGGCTGGATTAAAAGTTCTTGTTATTTAAAAATGGGTTTGCATCAGATATCATATAGTGTATCAGACACGGTTGCAGCAACCTAGATGACGAGCAGAGAATCCGCCCAGTAAAATTTAATGCTCATCCGTTTGATTTTGTTGGTATACGTAGGACCGCCCCTTAGCACAGACTTTTTTCAGAGGGTTCCAATTAAATCCAAATGGGGCTCTATTTTAGGGTGCATTTGATTGACCATATTCCGAAGTAAGAATACTTGGAGTAAAGCAGAATATCCGTTGGATTGAACTGCTATGATAATTCCAGAGTAATGAGAATATCTATTCTGGAATATTCCGGAATAGGATCAGTCGAACGCGCACCCTTAATAGCAAACCTATATTAACTCCTTCCTGTCCCTATAGGTCCTCGATGACCTATGGAACTTCAATATTTTACTTTAGCTAACGCCAGACGATTTTACTCGTCAACGGGAAAGTCCTCGGACAGGAAAGAGTTAACAAGGGTTTAAAACCTATCTCCTTAACTCCTTCCTGTCCGTATAGGGTCCTCAGTAACCTATGGAGACTTCAGTATTTTACTCTGGCTTACGCCAGACGATTTTACTCGTCAAGGGGAAAGACCTCGGACAGGGAAGAGTTAATATCATGCCATGTGAAACTCTATTTCTGTTTTTCTCTTCAGTATCGAAGCCAGTATTCAAGTTGGCACGTGAATTTGCTCGTTTAAAATCGCTCGATGTGCAGTGCGCTGTTGTAGAGCTGGTATGTAAAACAAAATCATTGCTCTATACCGGGTTGAAACTAACACGGTAAAATATGCCGTTTCCATATATTTTTTGAGCAAAATAGAGAATTGTACATTTCTTTTTTTTGAATAACGTGCTAAAAATGTTTCGAAAGAGACTCCTCGCAATTACA
>JBAHVQ010000456.1:1314254-1316754 GCA_036872915.1 Nanipora kamurai | reverse complement strand
CACGTACTTAATTTATTTGAAGAACTTTATCCGATTACGTTATTTCATCCAACTTTGCGGCTAGTTTCCAACGCATTCAGAGTATGCGGAATTGCTGTTTTGGCGCGCTGCACTTACTCCGACTAAACGAAGTAAATACGTCTATGAGATGTATCACAGAAATTTTTATTGGGCATATTCTGGTCACCAAAATCTGTACTCCGACATGTGATATGTTCGACCAAAAACCCGTCCTCTCTTTGAACATGTTAAAGGACATATGACTTGAAAAATTCAGTGTAGAAGAAACCACATCTGATGAAAGAACTTTTTAGATTATGAAAACTGATCTTTACAGCTCTCCCTTATTTCACTTCGTTCTGGAGACATCAGATTTGTTTAATACTTAAATGAATCAACTTTCTACGTCACACCACATGATGACTTACCGAGAAATTGTGTATATCTTTGACATTATTCAGTTAATGAAACTTTCCTTGTTTATTGCCATGGGATCCGTTTGTGTTCAAGAACAGTTCCAAGTGATTTCTGGTGATAACTTCAAAGATATACGTGATTTTCCATCAAGTTATTATGCAGTGTGACGTTGAAAGTTGAGTCAATTTCATTAACAAATCTCAATACCTCCGGAACAAAGTGAGATAAGGGAGAGGTGTAAAGGCTAATCTTTATAATTTCAAAAGTTCTTGATCAGATATGATTTCCTTTTAACGGATTTTATCAAGTCATATACCCTTTGAAATATAACCAGTGAAAAGCAAGACAATATCTCAAGGGCCAATGAATAGAGTTCCAAATGCGCGCGAAAATCGCAGGGTTAATTATCTCAACCGAACGAAGTAAGTCGGTTATTAACAGAGGCCGAAGTTAACAGAGTTATTTTTAACGAAAGGCTCGTTCTTCAAACTTTGTGAGTTTTCATAAAGCTTGAAGAACGAGCCTTTCGTTGTTTATATCCAAGCTTGCAAACACCTACACTCTCTACGCTCTGTAGATTGAGTTCGCTCGTATGTAGAGTTATTTTCCGAGGTTGAAGTAGTTAACGAACTCACAAGTTCCAGTCTGGCTGTTTTGCTCATTGGTTGAAGACATCGTATTGCCATTATGTGATAAAAACGTCTAATTACGCGAATTCTTTCGAACAATATTCGACTTCATGTGATTGCATCAGTAATCAACTTTACCATCCCTTGGGCGTACGTTTATCAACGTACGCTAATTATTATGAATTCTTTTTGGCAAATATGTAAATCTCCCGAATTGCTTCAAGCAATTTGTTTGTCGGTTGGTGCAGACGAAAGGATGGTTAAGAGGCATTTCAAGTCGTCGTTTTTTCTACACGTGTTGCTCCGTGTTTGTTCGAATTAGTACAAAATAAATCTTCTGGTCGTAATTAATTAGCGTTTTGAACTTGTTGGTGAACCCACGGTGCGGTTGGATAAACGCATTCAAATGGCCATAGACAAGCCAATACACGGTTAGTGGAAGTAGTTCTAAATACTTAACCTTACTTTTTATCGCTTAATTGTATTTATGGTAGTTTGAAATATAGAAGACAATTCCATATTTAATCGTGGTGTCGTATCAGATAAAAGAATCTCATTTATGCCGTGAAGAATGCTTGTCGATGTTTTTGAATTTGAAGGTACTTGGCACCTGGCTAAGTGTGTATGTATGCTTGTCGTTTTGATTTGTTGATTTTACTCCGGGCAGTGGCTCAAGCTTTTCATCCTTAGGCGCTAAGGGCGGTTGAGAGCCAACCAGGGCTCATGTAAAGGAGCCCCTTTACATCCTCAATCCTCGAAACTCGGGTTGAACAAGTTGATATTCTCATGTGAACATGACGTTAGATCGATGCAGGTCGACATTTCTGTAAAAAAAATTGCTGAACTGGGTTTAGACGAACAAATTGGCGTCAAATGGATGTGAAGAAGGAAAATGGGTTTGGCATTACAAGCTGGAACAGCTGATAAAATGCTGCTACACACGAAACATCCAGACAACACGGTCAACCAAGATTGGCTTCGCCGTTCCTAACCTGGGATCTCGTAAATGTTGAAGAAGCGCCAACCCGGGCTGGCAACTTGACCATGGTTGACAGCCAGCCAGGTTCGTGTAAAGAGGCCCTTAGAGTTTGTTTTATCGTTATTCGTGTCAACATGAATTCGGTTACAGTCTGATGTTAAGGTGGTATCATTTAGAAAACGAACGAAAATTGGGCTATGTTTACATTTTAGTAGACCTTTAATAGTAATTTTGTGGCGAGTTGTTTCTGGCTGGCGTATATACATTCAGTTCGTTTAACTCCTACCTGTCCGTATAGATCTTCAGTGACCTATAAAGACTTTACTATTTAAGTTTGGCTAACGGCAGACGATTTTACTCGTCAAGGGGAAAGTCCTCGGGCAGGAAAGAGTTAACAAGGGTTTAAAACCTATCTCCTTAACTCCTTCCTGTCCATATAGGTCCTCAGTGACCTATGGAGACTTTAGTATTTAAC
>JBAHVQ010000456.1:1299654-1311698 GCA_036872915.1 Nanipora kamurai | reverse complement strand
ATATATGTCTTTGTTATGCCTCTATTTAAATATATTGTCTGGGCCATCATATTTTTAACTCGAATTCGTTTTCCGCCAGGAGCATCTATTGCTACTAATTCTAGTTTGCAAAGCAAACACTAGTGCATACACCATCTTTTTCAGTACCAACAGTTGTTTTTTATTTCTTAACCACACTTTCTCTACCTTAATAATTCCACTACAAACCTTAACTTCCCCAACAAACAATTGAAATTGTGTTGAGCTGCTATCGTTGAGATGTCCTGTTGAAATTAAAGCACATGCATGTAAGTATTGTGATTTTCTGAATAAAACAGCATGAGGGTACTAAGAGCGTACTAAGAACATATACTGATTGTTAAGGAACAGACGTAAAGCCTGACTTTTAGGAGTCTGCCCTGATGAAATAGAGTTAATTTCAGTCTTAATACCTTTAGTTGTTTTGTTTGTCAAGACCAGGCGAATTTCTTTAATACGAGAACCTTTTAAGTCTTTCTCGGCCAGAAAATAGTATCTTAAAAATAAAACAAGCTTTATTTAATAAGTATGTGAGTATTAACGTAAATTCCCAGTGCTAGGTGTGTATAACTCCCAATGTGGGACGCTCTCAGACCTGCAAACACAGCAAAACTGCGTTTCAAAAATGACCTATCAAAACATTTTAGAATATTTAGCATCAATAATTAGCAAACATTTTGTAGTCATTTCAATCGGCATCTACTTTAATTTCAGCATACCTCGTACACCAAGATGAAGCGAGATTCTCGTTAACGTCTTCTGCGCTACACATTGCATGTAATTTTTCGTGGTGACTTTCACTCACGGGGGCAAATAACTGATAATGTTCTTGACCAACGGCAATTTCCAGATGATCCGAGCTGACTTGAGCTGATCTTGCCACACCATAACGCTCTAAGACAGCTTGGTCCACACTGTCAATTTTCTCATCTTTTACATCTGCAAACAGCGGTGAGTACCTGTCAGTCAAGCACCTTAGTACCGCAAACGAAGGGCTCTGGAATAATGCTTCACCGGTAGTATTTTGATCGGTTGACTATGACCGAATCAACTCCTAACTTTTCCCCCAAATGTCAATGTTTACATCAAAGGCAAAGAAGATCTTTGTTCTTGATGTGAACACTGACATTGTCAACTAGAGATATACAACTACGTAAATATATTTAACTACTTGTAGAAAACCAAACCGGTTGGGAAACTGACGGAACGCTGGTGTAGAAAAACTGACGTTTCGAGCGAAGGATCTTCATCGGAGTGAAACGTCAGTTTCCCGACACCGAAGTTACGGCAGTTTCCCAACCCTTTTGGTTTTCTACAAGCTGTTCAATACTGCCGACGCAACACTCTACTTTTATATAAATATATTTAAGTGTCTATATAATGAAAATTAAGTTTTTCTTATATGAAAGAACTCTTGAAATTACAACGCAACATGTTTTACACTTTTTTCATATCTCACTTTCGTTCTTGAGATATTAATATTTATTTCATATGAAAATGCCTTGCACACGTCATAGTTTATAATGAGTAACAAAAACTCACGCATATCTTTAAAATTATTCTATTAAGTCACTAGAAACTTTGTCGGTTTAGTGTTATGAGGTAGGTACACCCAGATTAACATTTTCATGTGACTTGGTTCAATAAGCCAGACCCAGCCTACAATTTGAAAAAATACTAGATAAAACATTCCGAAGACGAACATCTTGAAAACTCAGAATACGAGTTAAAATCAAGACGAAAGTTGAATCAGTCTTGATTTTAACTTGATTTTAACTTGTGCTCTGAGTTTCCAAGATGTTCCTCTTCGGAATATCTTTTATTTGGTTTTGGTTCAATAACTACAACAATATTGCTAATTTTACAACTCATTATGCAGGGTACTTGATGCTGAACACAAACTGTTCAGCATTAAGTATTTTAGTCATTGCTATCATATCGTGACTTCCGCTTAGGCAGTACATATGACGAACCTGCACCCTAGCTCACCATCTCAGTCGTGGTAGCTCAATGGTTAGAGCGTCTCACCGACCATCAGAAGGTTGCGGGTTCGATTCCCGTCCAGGGCTCAGAAATCATTTTTCTGAGAGATAACGAGCTTGACGAACGTTCACTAGTCTTCTCACTGTGCTGGGTGTTACTTGTATATAAAATAAATCTTAACATCGTAAAAACGAAGAGAGACATCGAAGAAGTATAAAAGATGTTGATAATTTCAAGAGTTTTTCAGATAAGACAAACTAAATTTTCATGGCATGTACACTGTATGTCACTTTGATAGTGTTGCGCGATGGCAACGATACGTCAGTATTAATAAATCTCATATAAAGCCTATTTGTGGCTTACCTGTGTTTTTATAAGATGACTTTTCATCTTCGTATATTGAGCTGGGCTCTTATTTTCATTACTCGAATAAAAATTTCCCCACCTTTGTATTTTGAACACGTAAATAAGACTATTGGAAAAGAAGTGATATAAACGTAGATTGCAGCGTAGGCAGTTTTGAACAACTTGTAGAAAACCAAAAGGGGTGGGGAAACTAGCGGAACTTCGATGTAGAAACGTCGTTCGAAACGTCAGTTTTTCTAGACAGTTAAGTTTCGCTAGTTTCCCAACCCATTTGGTTTTCTACTGGGAAAAAATGCGTCGCAGCTCTACGTGCACACACGGTTCGTATCGCACTGTAAGGACTAGTTTGAATTATCTAAAGAATTTATTATCATACTGTAGGTAGCATACATCACACTGTAGGTAGTATACATCACACTGTAGGTAGTATACATCACACTGTAGGTAGTATACATCATACTGTAGGTAGTATACATCACACTGTAGGTAGCATTTATTATACTATAAGTAGCATATATCAAACCTTTGGAAAACTGTTCAGTTGCCGGACAAAGCATTATATAAGTTGGTTTCCTGTCTACGATGAGTTGCAATGCGACGTCCATAGAGTCTGGCGGTTCAAGCTTCGTAGTGAAACTTATTAAAACTGTGCTTGGTAGCAAGAGGTCTGTCTTGAATAACCTAATAGAGAAAAGTCCCAGTTAATCTCGCTGAGGGTACTGAAAGACAACTTCTAAATCACTGACAGAGGTAACTTTGTAAAAGAATATGATAAAGTATCATAGGATATTGAAGAACGTCCGGAGAAAAATTTAAATAAGATGTCACTTAACCATAATTTTCCCAAAATTCAAGAACTTTCCTAAGCACCAATTCATGGCAAATTTGAGGTGATGATCTGTTGACCACTTCCGTATCTCTCATAATACAGTTTGTTTGAGGTTCTTTACATAAAAACAGGATTTCCAGTTCATCGGTGCATAGCAAACGCTCCAATGAACTGGAAATTCTTTGTTTCTAAGCAAAGAACGCTCCCAAACGAACTATATTATGTGAGATGCGAAAGTGGTCAACTGGCTGGGATAAAACTGTGAAAAGGAAAGCAGCTACCTGTAGGGAATGAGAATCGCCTGACGACAATATGAGTGGTTGTAAGGTAGTCTACCTGACAACAGCCTTGGATGATGTTTGAGTAGATTTGGTTGATCCTTGGAGCAACAAACATCCCCCTCCATTGTACCCATCTAGACAAGTATGGTCCATTTCAGTAATCAGCACTCCGTGTTGGTCCCCCAGACTGTAAATATGATTGGTATAGCTAGGTTGCAGCTGCTGCGCACCAGGATGTGTCCAGGGGCTGTCAAGAACAACCTAAAACAAAGTTAAAATCTACTGCTGGTCATTTACATAAATATGTATGGTACTATTTTCGCACGAATATGCATGGTGTTTTAGCACGAATATGCATGGTATTTTAGCACGAATATGCATGGTGTTTTAGCACGAATATGTATGGTGTTTTAGCACGAATATGTATGGTATTTTACCACGAATATGTATGGTACTTTACCACGAATATGTATGGTATTTTACCACGAATATGCATGGTATGATATTAGTACGTGTCACTCCGAGTGATGAACCATACCGAACAAGCAGAGAAAACTCTACTTGGCCCAGCTGGGATTCGAACCCGCGACCTTCGGTTTATAACTGAGCTACAGGTTGCGACATGTTACTTTGGTCTTTGACATTTCGAAACTAACTAGTTCCTTCAGTATTGAGACATTTTTAAATCTTTTTTAGATTTTGAAATAACTAATGTAGGGGAAGGAACTCGGGTAGAGAATGATATTAGTACGTGTCACTCCGAGTAATGAACCATACCGGGCCAAGTAGAGTTTTCTGTGCTTGCCCGGTATGGTTCATCACTCGGAGTGACACGTGCTAATATCATTGTCCACCCGAGTTCCTTCCCCTACATCAGTTATGTATGGTGTCTTAGCACAAATATGTATGGTATTTTAACAAGAACAACATATGTGGCATTTTAGCATGAATATGTGTAGCATTTTAGCATGAATATGTGTAGCATTTTAGCATAAACATGTATGCCATTGTTGAATGAATATGTACCGGTATGGTATTTTAGCTTGAGATCTGTTTAACATTGTTGGATTAATCTGGTATGGTGAAAAGAGTATATTTACCCTAGAATTACCTTGCCATTCTTAAAAGCTTTGCTGCCGTAACCTTGACAAAATGATGTCACAAATGGCAGAGTGGATCCTAATGGGTGAATAGCACAATCAGATGCAATGGAATTCCAAAACCTGGAAACAGATTCATAGAAATTGGAAAAACTAACCTTTTGAAAATTGACAGGAATTCTTACTTAATGACAAAACAATTGATAAAGCAATGAGCAATTATAGAATAAAAGAAGAAAGGAAGGAATGAAAAAAGAAAGAGCCAAAAAGGGAGGAGAAACCAGATGGAACAGCAGGGAGGTGGGAGGAAGGAAGACTGAAAATATCTCATTTTTGGAATCTTATCTGGATACCTACATCAGCAAACTTAAATATTTATTGCATAGTCAGGTGTACATACTTATCCTGACTAACTTTAAAGCTTGATTCATATTTCTCATATACCCATCCAGGTGCAAACAAAGCTATGGAAAGATCATGACTCTTGATAACCCCAGTTGCCTAAAACACATTGGAAAGTGGTATTATGTTAAGTTAAAGTATTAATTCAGAAATCGAGTTAAAAATATGATGGCCCAGACAATATATTTAAATAGAGGCATAACAAGACATATATTATGAAAATATTTAATGAACTGACATTTGGTTGCTAAACCAAACTGGCAAAATATTTAATGAACTGACGTTTTCGTCGCTAGGTTTACCAACAAAATGTCAGTTCATTAAATATTTTCATATATGTCTTGTTATGCCTCTATTTAAATATATTGTCTGCACCATCATATTTTTAACTTGAGTTTGATTTCTGCCTGGATCATTAAATTGCTACTAATTCAGAAATGTTACATTATTTTGTTAAATTAACATTCTAACTGACTAGTGGCTGGGTCATTTTTTTAATATACTAAGGGAGGTTATCTTCAAAATATGGACAATACCATACCTGATATATCACAACTCAAATGTGATATATTATTGTTTTCTATACCTCATATCTTTTATAATTATCATATTACCATGAATACACACTTTACATTAAGAAGGTGCTAACTGGGGTCAATTCAATAAAACTTTTACACTCATAACTTACAAGCGTAGCTATTGTTTTTGTGGTTGGAAATGATAGCTACACTTGTAAAAGACAGGTGTAGTAGTTTTATTGATTGGCTCCTCGGTACTAATTTTAGTGAGCACTGATCCTGTACCATCATGAAATGCCTTTTGTTCCTGAGTTTACTCTTTGACCAATCACGGTTGCTATTATTTTTCATCAGTGAGGATTTACCAAGTTATTTTTTAAATTTAACTGAATATCAGGAGGGGATGTTCTCCTCATAAGAGGTTTAGATGTATATCTGTCAAAATATTGTTTTGTAAACTTAGCTCATGTTTATCTTTATTGGTAGAGCACAGTATGTGATGCAACTTGTATCCAAAGATAATGTACTATGTACATGTAGAATCCCAATTAATAGAATTATAATTTAATAATTATAATAATAATTAATTAATATAATAATATAATAATAATATGTAATATAATAATATATAATAATATAATAATAATATAATATAATAATATAATTATAATATAATATAATATAATAACATAATAATATAATAATAATTATAATTTAATTAGGATTAGTAGAATCCCAATTTTTAACTTTCTGTTACCTTGTTTGTGTTCCAGCCTCCCCCTCCAAAGCATCCCCTGCCAAACACATCAACACCAACGTAAACATCATAGCGTCGAGTGTCTCCAGCTGCTCTGACTGACATTTTCAAGTTGCTTTCATTCCAACCATAGTTCAAGAATATCCCATCAGATGCATCAAAGAAAATTCTACAGCCAGAAGGTATGACAAAGTAAAACATCACACCAACTGACAAAATTTACAGCAAAAACACTTGCACATCAATGTTACCCCCTGTTCAGACTAGGTGCCCTGGAAAGGGTACCAGTTTGAGCACTAGTCTGAATTGAGTGCCCTAAGTGAACACAATGTACTACCTCAGGAGTCAGTGCCCATGTTCAGGCACCATTCCATTGTGCTCACTTTGGTACCCATGCCTGACCACTGTGCAAAGACACCTAGCCTGAACAGGTTAGTCAGCTAGACTAAGAGGAAATTGTAATTATCTTTAACTTCTTTAACTAATTAGAGTTTACAGATAAGTAGACCTTGATCAAGCACATCTACCCCAATGTTTTTCTTTACCCAGAAATCATGCCAACAGGTATGTATGTCTAATAATTCAATATGTAAAAAATTAAATGTGTGTCCACATGTAAGCAGAAATACTGCATACATGCATTGTAACATATTCTATGCCATGAGCAATACACTCATTGTCTTGATCTGCTGAATAGAATTACTGTTGATTGCATCTAAGCAGAAACACCCAGGGATGGAAACATGTTCTAAATTCAATGTTGAAATTGAAGATTTTGAAATTGACATTGTGAGTAGTAAACTCCTATGAAAGACCAATGAACTTCCTTGGTGTAACCCATTAATCCTTTCCTGTCTGAGGAGTGCAGTACCAGAGTAAAATGATAAAACAGCATGAAAGTTACAAGGAAGGTAGACTGCCAAATTTATGTAAAAAAATTCCAACATTCACTTTGCTCAAAACATTGGAATTTTTCTACAGAAACTCTACCAACCTTTTAACTTTCCACAATGTTTTACATTGTTCTATGAAATGATAAAAATCAAGTATGAACAGGAAAGAGTTAATTGAAATGGTCTCCACCTTGAGTGAAATTATCTGGCATTAACCAGAACAAAACGATAAAAGTCAGGTTTGGACAGGAAAGAGTTAATGGAAAAGGTTGCACTTTAGTAGTTTAATGTTCCAGAGCATTTTACCCTGGCTAGTGCTAGACAATTTATTTTGTGATAAAATTGTTTTTTGCCCTCTTGAGTACAAAGCAATAATGCAAACACACATGACAATTGAGACAGGCCACATTGAATTAGGTCTATTGGTTCTGGAAAGTATGTTGTCACACAAAGTCTAACCTGTTTTCTGGGTTGAGTTCATTTTGCCACTTTAGTTCACCTTTGTATGTGACACTGTCATACCAAATTACAAGAGAACCAGGGATGTGGTGGTGCATCTCCATTGTGAGGTATTTGACAAATTCTGTCAGATTATTCATTTGAGCTGGCTATGTATAATAAAATAATAAAAATTATGAAAAAACCCACACATAAAGCTCCCTGGAAGCAGTTGAAGATTTTAATCGAACCTGCATAGCTAACCTGTATGGGATTTTCAATATTGATCAACCAGCCATCAAAGCGATAATATTTTGCCATACAAACCAGTTGATCAGCAACTGCCTCATACAAATCTTGATCCTTGAAGATTCCCATGCATTGTTTTACACCATCTTCCCACTCTGTGATAACTGTACCCAGTACTACCACACCATGTTGGTGTGCAGTGTTGGTCCAGCATGGAGGTGGAATGGTCACAAAGTTATGGCTAAAGTAAACAAATATGTCTACGTACTGCCAGTGATAAAAATGATAACATTCAGCTGAGGGAAATCCTTGAACAAATCTAAAACATAAACAGTCAAATCACATATATTTTAGTTCAAGGTACATGTAATCAGACTCCTCTACTTGATACAGTAAGGATCAATTAACCCAGCCACCCATAATTTGTTACCGCTAGTTAACTGACTAGTAACAAATGATTTTGACTCATTAACAAAGGAATGCAACCTTGTAACTATTACTGGTTACTTTACTTTTTGTAACTTTTACTGGTAACCACCATTGCTAAATTTCTCCTCATGAAATTGTAACTAGTTTCAACAAATAATTGTGGCACAACTGCAATTTAGCACATGCAAATGATGCTATCAGGGCTGCTGAGTCTGTTTGATTGGTTGAATGGGATAATGTCTGGGTTACTTAACCCTAACAAATAACTCTAACCCTAAACCTAAACTGGATTACTGCCTAACCTAAATGCTGACCTGACACACTTTGGGTTTACCAGCTGGCTTAAACAATAACAAAGGATTTGGTAATGGCATCATGTGTCTGCTAAACTGCAGTCTAGCCAATAACTGATACAGCACTGCCAGCAAAATAAAGCACAACAGCATCAAGACAGATAGCAGAGACAATATTTTCCTAACCTATCCTCCAAGTACCCCCCTTTCATATCATGACAAACAAGTGTCCTCGGACGTCCTTCAAGCTTGTTGGAAGCTCTTCTCAAGGGTGTAGTGCTTATGTTGAACTCATCAAAGCCTTCATTCCATGCCCGTAACTCCTCCAGGTTGGCGACTGGTCGAGTTACTGGTAGAGGAGCTTCAGCTTCGTTCGTATACGACAGTGTAACCCATTTTTGTGCATTGCTGGGCTTAGTCTCAGAACGGGACATGGTACTGCCCCGAGAAGTTTCTGCCCCTAAAATATCCATGGTAGGCGTTCTTGGTGCTAAAACCGGAACATCAGAAGAATTAGTGCCTAAATTCGAGGTAGTATGCTGCTTCAACTGACTATCATCATTGACTTTCTCAGAATGCTTCTGAGCATTTATATCAGTTTCATCATCCAAAATAAGTACGCTGGAATCTTCAGCGGAAGTATCGGTTACTTTTGATGATTCATCTTCCATTTCTTTTTCGTCCGTAGTTTTATCAAATCTTTTCAAACGGTTTTTTCTCACGTCAGCTCTGGACATTCTGGTGAGGATACGAGGTTCGTTCAAGAGCTGGTTTCGTCCATTAATCCACTTCCAGAAGAGAAAAGAAAGTACCAAAATGACGAATGCTGTGAAAAGGGTAACAAGAAAGTCTGCCATGTTTACATTTACATTCGACATCCAGCTATCGGAACTACCCGGACTTGTTCGGAGGACAGGTTTTTATGTAATCTGGGCCCGGTTGTTCAAAGGACGATTATCGCTAATCCTGGGTTAAAATTTAATCGGCTCTTTTATTTGGCATGTTCTGTTTAGTAATTTTAGTTCAAACTTTCCAGAAGAAAGCCTTTCTATGTTTGAATCATATCTGAATAGAAGAATTTCATTCATAAAGTTTTCACTAATCCTCACCAAAGGTACTCGCATTTTCAACAACCGGACTCTGAGTTTTATTTTAATTTATTTTACTCTCGCAGGAAGATCAATTCTGTTATCTTATTAATTTCCCTTTTAATTTAAATGTATCCTTTATAAAAAATATGGGATTACATGAACTATCGCCCTGCTGGGTTGGGACACTATACTGCGATTACCTGAAGTATCACCCCATAGGATCGGGACACTATATTCGCATTACATAAAATACCACCCCTTTGGTTCTGGACACTATATTGAGATTACATGAAGTATCACCCTTTTGGTCGAGAGACTATACTGGGATTACATGAAGTATCACCCTTTGGATCGGGACTATATTGAGATTATATGAAGTTTCACCCTTTGGGTGAGGACATATTGGGATTACATGAAGTATCACCCTTTGGGTGGGGACACTACATTGCGATTGCATGAAGTATCACCGTTTGGGTGGGGACACTATAGTGGGATTACATGAAGTATCACCCTTTGGGTGGGGACACTATATTGGGATTACATGAAGTATCACCCTTTGGATGGGACACTATATTGGGATTACATGAAGTATCACCCTTTGGGTGGGGACACTATATTGCGATTACATGAAATATTACCCTTTGGTGGGGACACTATATTGGGATTACATGAAGTATTACCCTTTGGATGGGGACACTATATTGCGATTCCATGAAGTATCACCCTTTGGATGGGGACACTATGTTGGGATTACATGAAGTATCACCCTTTGGGTGGGGACACTATATTGAGATTACATGAAGTATCACCCTTTGGATGCGGACACTATATTGCGATTACATGAAGTATTACCCTTTGGGTGGGGACACTATATTGGGATTACATGAAGTACCACCCTTTGGATGGGGACACTATATTGGGATTACATGAAGTATCACCCTTTGGGTGGGGACACTATATTGGGATTACATAAAGTATCACCCTTTGGATGGGCCACTATATTGGGATTACATGAAGTATCACCCTTTGGGTGGGGACACTATATTGGGATTACATGAAGTATCACCCTTTTGGGGGTGGCACTATAGTGTTATTACATGAAGTATCACCCTTTGCGTGGGGACACTATATTGTGATTACATGAAGTATCACCCTTTGGGTGGGGACACTATATTGGGATTACATGAAGTATCACCCTTTGGATGGGGACACTATATTGGGATTACATGAAGTATCACCGTTTGGGTGGAGACACTATATTGGGATTACATGAAGTATCACCCTTTGGATGGTGACACTATATTGGGATTACATGAAGTATCACCCTTTTGGGGGTGGCACTATAGTGTGATTACATGAAGTATCACCCTTTGAGTGGAGACACTATATTGGGATTACATGAAGTATCACCGTTTGGGTAGGGACATTATATTGGGATTACATGAAGTATCACCCTTTGGAAGGGGACACTGTGTTGAGATTACATGAAGTATCACCCTTTGGGTGGGGACACTATATTGAGATTACATGAAGTATCACCCTTTGGATTGGGACACTATATTGGGATTACATGAAGTATCCCTCTTTCGGTGGTGACACTATAGTGGGATTACATGAAGTATCACCCTTTGGTTGGTGACACTATAGTGGGATTACATGAAGTATCACCCTTTGGGTCACCACACTATAGTGGGATTACATGAAGTATCACCCTTTGGGTGGAGACACTATATTGGGATTACATGAAATATCGCCTTTTAATTGGGGATAGGGTATTGGGATTAAATGACCAAAAAGTAAAGGAGTTAATGGTTTTTCAAGATTACTCGACCACTGTATAAACTTGAAATATCTTGTCTCTTCTTTCAGCTCAACACAGTCTCTGGCGATGCTTATTAGGAAAATTCTCCTCAATTCTCATAGCAACTATTTCTTAGGCGGGAGATTGAGCCTTTGATCTGAAATTCTAGTCGCGCCTTCGCGCGAGTAAGGTCAAATTAAGATCAAAGGCGTGGCCGCATGGGCTTAGAAGAATGGAGGGGAGTGGAATGTGAGACAGTTACGATTAAAGTATAACGAGCGAGTGTACAGTTTGAGTGAACGAGTCTGTAAGACATTGGTCAGCAATTGTGAACAACTCGAACTATATTAAGCACTGGTCTGAGTATTTGACACTCAAACTACACCACGTGCCCTCAAAATTCTGCGACTACAGTAAAGGCGAAGTCCCTAATATATATATATATATATATATATATATATATATATATATTTGCATGACCTCTTTGCATTTCGTAAACCAAAACGTTCACATATAAAACGTTCGTATATATATATATATCTATATATATATATATATATATATATATACGTGAACGTTTTGGTTTACGAAATGCA
>JBAHVQ010000456.1:1278925-1299554 GCA_036872915.1 Nanipora kamurai | reverse complement strand
TCCGGTATGGTTCGTCACTCGGAGTAACATCTAACATCATTATTCTCTACCCGAGTTCATTCTTCTACTTAAGCTAGTCAATTTTCTATTTCTTCTCTTCCAAACGGGAGATTCTTGACCCAACGACCGTTAAACTGAAATCGCACCGTGCTATCCCATGATTCTTTTCGGGCTCATATTTTAGATTTGTAAGGGACAACGTCAATTATATATATATTATATATATGTGTGTACATGTGTATATGAGTATATGTATGTATCTTTGAATTTTTAGACATATACAAGGACTAAGTGCAAATCAGACCAAATCACTGCTGTTGAAAAGTTTCTCTGTCTCCCCAACCAGGAATCGAACCCAAGGTCTCGGCTAAACGTACAAGCGCTCTGGACCACCGAGCTATTGGGATACCTGGCCAGAACAGTCAGAAATAGCCAAGATACCCAATTCACAATTATCGACAGCTCAATGGGAGGTATCTAATCAACCAAGCACTGAGTGTGATTATGAACCAATTGGGACGAAGTTAGCTATGGCCCAGGCTATTGAGGTATAAGGTGCAGGTTGTCCTTAAGCAGCGTAAATTTCGGAATAAGAGGACTAATTTCGAATGAGGCCATATCACTGTTGTAGAAATGTTTGTCTGACTGCTCTAACAACAGTGATTAGGCCTGATTCGAACTTAGTCCTCTTACTGCAATATCTACGCTGCTTAAGGGCAACACATACCTTATACCTTTTAGACATACTTATCATTATTTTTCCTCATATTATACGTATGTCTTCTTCAAAAGGTTCGCATGACCTGCCCTTCACTGTTGATGATAAAAGCTACTGCTTATACTCATAGAGACATACCATAACATTCGCTTTTCGGACAACGAGAAGACTGGGCTTGAATTCCACTTCGCGACGCACCTTTACAACTTCCCGGATTTTTTGAGAAACAAAATCGCTGTCGAACTTTACGACAATTTTTACTGCAGGGAGAAAACAAGGACCATCTGCTCCAGGAATCTTCTTTGTGAACTGAAAATAATTAACACTGTATAAAAGGCTTATTGAAGTGTTTTCAAAACGTGATTATTCACTCTTCCCTTTGTCTCTCATTCATTGATCCATCCTTTCGACCACATATCTGATTATCCCTTCACCGGGTCATCCCTTCATCCATTCATACGGCATTCACAAATTCATCCGTTTACCCATTTATCAATCGATCAATCAATTCATCAATCCTGCGATCCATTCATCCATCCGTCGCACCCATCCTCTATCGATTCATCCATTCATCCATTTATTCCTTTATCAGTTAATCCATTACTTCGTACTTACATGAACAGTCGTACATCAGATTAAGTTTCGCATGATCCAAAGTGCTTAGCCCAATCCGCTGACCAATGGGAAAATTAAGTTTAGCCATCGCCCTTATCGTAGGCTTTCCATTTTTGGAGAAGTACCTGCTCCCATAATGCATTACGCTTCCGTAATCGTAACCAAGTCCAAGAGTGGATACTGCACCACGTGAGTAACGACGAAAGTTGCCATCTCGTCCTTAAAGGAATACAAAGTTGAACTCCTTTCATGTAATAAAATAAAATAATAAAAAAGTAATAAAAACCCATTTAATGTAAGTATATGTTTTTATGAAGTGAATAACTCTTTCCTGTCCAAGTTTCTGTCGGCTTACTACTTAAATACACATTCCGTAACCCCGGCAAGTAGAAAAAACAATACCCCATCCCGGGAACAATATTCACAGACTAACGCATGGAATTTCAGAAATAGAGTTCAATACTTCCACTTAAATATAAACTACGAAGTTAAAATACGTTTTTCATTTTGTTAGGTTTCTTGTTTCCTAAACTTTTGCAGCCCCCCCTTGTCTAGTTCTGCTTTGAGGCCCTAACCCCCGCGTGCGGCCATCTGTATTCCCTTTTCCTACCCTCGTGGGTAACCCGCAAGACCAGACGATTAACAAAACTCTCCACCCCTAGGAAGTTCTAGTGCACATTACCTCGGGGATTGCCTTGGGGGATGGTAACAGCAAGAACTGAACCATGCATTATCCACAACAAGATGAGAGAAGACTCATCCAGGGAGAAAGGATTTGAACATTTACGTGCAAGATTATCTCGAAAGAAGAATATCAGCAATAGATTCAGAAAGGTGGAAAGCGTCTCGTGATGTATGTGAGAGCCCAGAAAAAAAAAGAAACGGCATTATTCAAATCAACAATCCACTTAACATTTCGTCCCAGCCTTCGTCACCCAAGCTTTGTCGTCCTTGCGTAAGGATTGTCATACTTGGTTTAATATAATACCATGGATGATGATTGCCTGAAAGTTATTGTGACTGCTGCTCTTTTAAGATCATTAACCCTTTCTCAGGAGAAGTACCCGGAGAGTCGCCGACGAATAAAATCAGGGGGTACTTTTTTGGTAATTTTTTTGGTAACTAGTTACTTTTTTAGCAGGGGGACGGATGGGTGGAATGAGTTCCAATCGTGAGGAAGGTGTTCCATTTTAAAACTATGTAAATATCCAAGTTCCTTTGTTAATTTTGCGCCGCAGTTTTTCCACTCTCAAAACACAACTGTTCTAACGCTTTGATGATATTGTTTACTTTTCGTGACCTCGATTTTTGTGCAAATTTCAAACTGTAAGATCTCTACACAATTCCCCGCATCTGACTGATTAATACGCGCATGACTAGTGTAAAGTGTCAAACGCGTGTTCAGCAATGTTAGTCTGGTAACTCGTTGTTCCATTAAAACATGATCAGCACCTCTGTTCTCAGTCTAAAAAAAAACAACAGACACCTACAGACACATAATCATTATAGCAGGATAAACATTAACAAATTTAAATAACCTGGTGAAATGTTTTCCCAAAATATCGAAATATAGGAGTTCCGATCGGGACGAGATTGCTCATGATAGAAACCTAAATGGTGGAAGAAAACATTTGAAATGTTTAACGAGGAAAAAGAGAGATTCCTAGCAGAATTTGTAATCGCTAGAAACGATACCTCGGAAATAAGAATTTCATAGTGCGATACAATTACTATAATGCTCAGCGGTTATACCTAACTAATTACAACAGCCCGGTAACTTCAGTTGGTTTCCCCATTTTCAAAACTTATAGCTGCGGGCCAAAAATGAAATTTCAAAAAACACTCAACCTCAGTATTAAACACGCAATATAGATATTGTGCCGAAGTAAAAAGGAGGATGCAAACGGCGTCAAACGGTCGTAGAGAGACAGAGTACTGCAACATTATGCCACTGGATTCCCTCACTTGGTCATTTTACACTGCGTGCGGCTTTTTTTCTGCTTTGGCATCATATTTTCTACCACTTTAATAGCAACGTAGATGAAATTTACAGACTAAGACTTCAGTATTGGCGCTAACTTTTAGCCAAAAATACAGTCGACTCGATTCGTTGGGAAAGCATGGGGTGTTAGAAGCACAGTGGTAGTGCACGTGTCTCTCACCTCCAAGACTGGGGTTCGATTCTGGCTCCGTACAGATTTCTGATTAAACCTGATCATCTTTGGAGATAATGTTGTCCAGTTTAATTCTACGATGCATAGCCGGTTTTCTCCTGTGGTAGCACTGGACCCATGAAGGGTAGCCATTACTGGACCTCTAGGGAGAACAGCTTAGGAAACTGATAGGAATATCCAGTGTAAATAAAGACACCTTTACCTTTCGCCACCATGAAATAACCAGGGATTTGTAATTTGTTGGGGTAAAACCGATGACTAGCATAGTAAGTGTATCGAGCTCAACAAACGTATTTCCACGGTGTCGCTAGAAACCTACCCAATGCGTGCATTACTTCGTGTTCGATGATCCCAACCACATCACATCCGTTCCCGATTGAGACGGGTTGAACTCCAGACCGCTGTCGACCAACGTATGACCAACAACTGCAAGTACAAATTACAACAAACTCGGTGATGTATCACTGGTCACGGTGCCTGAACTGAATCAACAAGTCCGTAGCCGGGGGCTTCTTCCAAAGATGGTCTTTCATTTGTTACTGGTTTTAACCCTTAGGCAGTACATATGATGAACCTGCACCCTAGCTCACCATCCGAGTCGTATTAGCTCAATGGTTAGAGCGTCTCACCGGTCATCAGAAGGTTGCGGGTTCGATTCCCGTCTAGGGCTCAGAAATCGTTTTTCTGAGAGAATGAGCTTGACGAACGTCCACTAGTCATCCGAGGTTTTCCAAGCTCCCACATGAACTGAGTTCGTGTTCAGCATTAAGTATTTAACCCCTTATTGTCGGGCTTTTCAGGAGGTTTGCCTGCGACGAGTAAAATCGTCTGGTCTTAGCCAGAGTAAAATTGCTTAGAGCTAATCAGTGTAAAATTAATAAGTTGCCATACGGCAACCGTGGCGAAGAAAGGGTTAAATCAAGAGGTTCAGGATGGATCGAAGAATATTTTCGGTTTTTCTTACCCTTTTTGTCTGACAAAACGAATCCAGTTTGATTCGCGCTTCCTTGGTACGAAGGTCAAACAACTATTCTTCTCAAAATTATCCAGCGCCTTTCTTATTAATCTCGTGGTACTAGAAGCTATGTAAAATGTTGTGCAAAAGAATTATCGTAAGCTATGAGATCGGGGTTTAGGTTTGAGAATATCAGACAGGTAAAAGTAAAATGTTTGGTCATGTTTTGAAAGAATTAGCATTAGCGAGTGCGCAGTTTCAGAGCTTCGCGATGCAAAAATAGAAGCAAGGGTGATCAATAACGTCTGGGAGATCCAGTAGATCAAAAGGGCTGGGATCGTTACATCAGAACTTCATTGAATCGGGACGTCAAGATCACCGATCTCTATATAAATTGAATGGGACATCGAGTCAAGTTTTATTACCCCAGCAATACGGCGGATTTCCGAGTCGTAAGATGGCTGCCAAAAACCTTCCGATCAAAAAACATGGCAATGGAAGCCTCAAGACAGCCGGAAGTATCGGCAAAAGAACGGTTAAAGAGGTGTAAGAAGTTGAAATTTTGTATTCCTTGGTGTTACTAGACCGTAAATCGTTATTTTGTGCTTTATTTGCCAACCCGGTGATTGAGAAACGAAAAAAAGGCTGGTGAGATCAGCCAATAAATTCTGTGTAAATGTATCTGTTTACCTTTAGCCATCAACGACGTCTCTTAAAAAAGTCTGTTAGGGTATACTTGATAACTTTGTGCCGTTTTTTTTTCCGCGTTGTTGTCTCCTTTTTGCCAGCTAACAATAAATTTATAACATAGGCGTCGGCATAAAATTTGGTGACTGCTGGCCATAAGGAATGCTCAATCCAGTTTTATAGAGGTCAGTCGTCAGGATATCATGATCCTAACAGCCAAGTTTCCTCTCGTTTTGTCTCAAACAATGACCAATCATACAAAATTGAAACTTACGCATTTTTGAATCGATATCATATGGAATAGTTTTTGACGTCCACAGGTACAAGGTGAAGAGGACAGAGAGTCGCTTGCTCTGTGAGTTATCATGTGCTAAAAGATGGTTGTACTGAGTGTTGTTCATGACCATATCACCTTCATGAAGCACTATGTCCTTAACTGAAGGAAACAGAGAAGGTAAAAATTGGATTTTATGAAGAAAATTCTCGTCTGACTGCGTTAAAAATGGTGAGGGAGCAGGGGTTTACTTTTACGATATTACAATCATCATAAACGGTAACGAGGATGATCATGACATGTTAGTGGAAGTTGATCGTCCAGGTTAGTGTAGTCTTGAGAAAGACTTTTGGTAGAAGTGACTGATTCACTTAGAAGTGATGATTCTCCCAGGTTCAAACCATTTACTGAGGATGATCATGATGACCTAACAGTAATCATAATAATGATTATGTTAATGATGATGTGGATCATGGAGAAAATGGAGATGATGACATTCATGATGATGATAATGATATTCATCATGGTGAAAATGATGATATTCATGATAATGACGATGATATTCATGATGATGACGATGATATTCATGATGATGATGATGATATTCATGATGATGATAATGATGATATTCATGATAATGATGATGATATTCATGATGATGATTTTCGCAATAATGATAATGATGATACTCATGATAACGACATGATGATGATAATGATGATATTCATGATGATGAGATTGATAACAATGATAATGATGATATTCATGATGATAATGATATTCATCATGGTGATAATAATGATGATGACGATATTGATGATAATGATTTTCATAATAATGACAATGATGATATTCATGATAATGATATCATGATATTCATGATGATGATATTAATGATTCTCATGATGATGATAATGATATTCATGATAATGATGACGATATTCATCATGATGATGGTGATAATGATATTCATGATGATGATTATGATCATGCCATTCATATTGATTATGATGACGATATTCATAACATTGGTAATGATGATGATGATATCAATTCCTGACAAAAATCACGAACTAGTGCCCTCAAACACCATCCCTGCTACTGTGTTGAGAGGAACCTAGGAGAGATTAAGGACAAAGAGACACTGCCATAAACTGTCTCACTTCCGCAAACTATGTACCTGTTCCACAAAAGTGTATATATTTGCACAATTGAATAAAAAAAAACAACCCAAAAAACCCCACTGGTATATAAATTAATACGAGTACGGTTTTTCTAGTCCTCAGTTTTCATGACTCACATTCGTTTGTCTCCAATTCGTTACCACTGGGGTTCATGGCAGCACTATTCACCCTGGCAATTCGATCCAAAATGACCTCTCCATCCTCTTCCTCCTCGAAGTGGTCTAAAATGTGTTTAAAAATCTTAAATAATTGTGTTACGAAACCTCAGATGCCAGATTTTCAAGTATAAACATGGCTCAGTTGTAACCAGTGGAATGAGTCACTTGTTTTTAATGATATAGAAGATTAACAAAGAAGAGTCATTACGACAAAATGTTGGAATGAATGAATGCTTGGTAAATATAGAGGAAACGTAATCATCATAAGCAGCTTTTTTAACTGGTTTATACAAAAAAAAAAAAAATTAAATTTGAAATTCAGTCAAACACAAGTCGTTTTTGTATCATTTGTACCATGCTCATTTAAACCGGCAGAAACGGAACTGGATTCACCAATAATACGAACCATTCTTTCTCAAAAACTCCTAAAACCTGGCCGATCAACTTGAAACAGACCTTTTACCGCGGTACAAATACTTTGTATCATTAAAATCCCAGTACATATTTGACTTCCTGTTATCGCGTACATGTCCAATGTTGTTGAACTGGTAGTGTGACGGCTTGCAACACAAACCTTCAGTTCGAGAAATTACGTAATGATACAAGTCTTGCACGAACAGATATCGCTCGTTATACTGTAGTTGTACGGCCCGTTTATCGAACTGATACGATCTTCAAATTCATTTGGTGAATCACGCTCGTGCTTTGCCACGTGAAATATAAGCCTAAGCCCATTCTCACGTCATACCTTCAATTGCGTATTCAACTAACGCGCTCACCAAATAACATAAAGATCCATTTGATCCGTAGTGGTCGTATGGTAGGAAAATGGTATATACTGACGTGTCATCGTACTCTAAGTGCCATGAACTTATTTAATCATATGCATCACATATGATCGTTTCATTCTTCAAAAAACCTGAAAGTCGAATAACTTACAAAATGTTTTCAATCATATACGTTTGCTTCACTCTTTTAAAAGTCTCAAGTGGACATGATCATGCGAATTGTGACCTCGTATAAGCGCGGCACTGTTGGATTACCCTTTGTTATCGTCTTAAATGCTTTCGTTACCATCAAAGAGGCCAATTCGAAGTAAAAACTTAAAAAAAACCCCAAAACTAAGTGTCATGAACTTATTTAATCGTATGCATCGAATATGATCGTTTCATTCTTCAAAAAACCCTGAATGGCTAATAACTTACAAAATGTTTTCAACCTGTCTTCGTCTTGTTTTAACTTGTATCTCAAGTTTCAAGATGTTAATTTTCGGATTATGTTTTATACTTTAATCATATACGTTTGCTCCACTCTTTCAAAAGTCTCAAGTGGACTTGATCATGCAAATTGTGACCTCGTATGAGCGCGGCAATATTGGACTGCTCGCTGTTATTGTCTTAAATGCTTTCGTTATCATCAGAGGCCAATTCGAAGTAAAAAATTAAAAAAAAACAAATCGAAACTAAGTGTCATGAACTTATTTAATCGCATGCATCAAATTTGATCATTTCATTCTTCAAAAAAACGTGGAAGGCCAATAACTTACAAAATTTTTTCGATCATATACGTTTGCTTTGTTCTCTTAAGTCTCAAGTGGACATGATCGTGCGCATTGTGACCTCGTATAAGCGCGGGAGTATTGGACTGCCTTCTGTTATCGTCTTAAATGCTTTCGTTATCAAAGTGGATAATTCGAAGTGAAAACTTAAAAAGCACACTGAAATACAGAATTGCACTACAATCGACCATAAAGGAACAATATACCGCATATAACTCAGTGCAAGTGTCCTTTTAAGGAGGAAGCATCCTGTCAACAGTGTGAAGCCCTCACATGCGGTTCAATAGTCCGGCTTAATTATGCCTATCTCCTTAACTGGCTCATTCCTAATCGACCGCTCAATTGAGGCAAGATTTTGTTCCGATATCTCCAACCCTGCCAGGCGGAGTTCCTGACTCGGAAATTTTTGACCATTGAATTGCAATACGTGAGCCCTTATGCGAAGATGATATGAAAAACTCTCCTCAAAAGATTGTACAAACAACCAGGAATATATTGCCCCTTCAGAACTTTTCATAAAATTTGTAGACCTTCTTCCCTTCCCAATACATAAAGTGTGTACAAGTCAGAGACGGATACAGCTTGGCAGCCTAATGGGCCAATGGGGGAAGGTGATTGGCCCACTAAGTTGGTCTATTTCAGAACTGATTTTTAGTTGCCTACCTTTCGAGTCAAAATGTTTGTCGTCATCCTTTTCTAGTGAATTCACGTACTTAATATGGTCCCAAAGTCCTTTATTTGTATTCATTTGACCATTACCTGTCATTAAAAAAAGCTTAAAAATTATATTTTGTTCCTTCAGCTTTCTACAAATGTCTTTTTGTGTTTACGTACGTAGAGTAGGTTTTGGACGTAAGTGTCTTATATATGTTTATACATCAAAGCCTAACGAATGATTTGAAGATTATCGGTTATGATTAATAACATTGCTAAGTGCTACGACATTCGTGCCGTTCTAACATAAAGGCACGTAGGAAGGTTAGAAGTTTTTTCTCCAGACGTTGCAGGACATCTTTGACCATGCCCACAACAATCTGGAGGCAACGTATCGTATCATTGGACCACTTCAAAATGGAACAAAGTCAAAAGATTGGGACGCACGTGCAACTTTACACCGAATTACCAGAATACAAACCTTGGTTCATATTAAAAGGAAAGGAATTCGACAAATGCAGAAATGAAACCAAAAGTAGGCCAAACGTGGAAGAACTTCTCAAAGTTTTATACATCATTTCAATAACTGTGTGAATCCACTTCGTCTTCAACACTGGTCAGCAAGAGATGAACGACAAAAGAGCACAGCGTTAAGAGACCCTTTGGTTAAATACTTAATAAACACGACATTAACAATATGTGTATTCTCTAGGAACTTATTAGTGGTCATTGATAATGGGTTCTTAAAAATACTGTTAAATGGTTATTGAAATGGAGAACAGTTATGTCATTGCATGCAACAGAATAGGTAAAAAAATGTAGAGTCAAGAGGTATCAATCAAGTTGACGTCTCTTTGGTGATAAAGTAAGAATATTAGTTTTTGAAAAGTAGTCTTTTTTATCGGACTCTTAAACACTTGACATGGAGTAAAAAGGACTTTTAACCAGTCGGAACAGGGATCTTCGACTTCGTGGGAATAAGCAAAGTCAGAACTAAAAAACGAAATTTTTGTGGGCTTCATTTATAAGTTTGGCTTATTTCATATCGCGAAGTTTACTGTTCTCGGAATGGTGCTGAGGTCTCAGACCCGAACTGCCATAAACTACAACGACCCTTGAAAAGCATCCAGGTGATATTACGTTGCAGGTTAAGTTCATCCATGCATGAGTCATTAAAGTCCCAGACAAAATTATGGATCCTTAAAGTGTTATTAAAGGTACAATCTTACATACTGCCAGGTTGCCGTCTATGGACTTATCATTTGCACGGTGAACTAAATTATGTGGTATATATATTTATGCAAAGAATCAGGGCTTGAAAACGGCTTTGCTGAAAATGCTTAGGTCTCTCCGATCATAGCGATCTCTGTCGATCTTATGTCACGACCAGCCTCTGGATCTACAAACTCTGTTTGGAACGGGAGACTGGTTTCAATGGGTATAGAATAACGGATAGATACCTTTCGAGCGCTGGCGGCAAGTTTAGTTCGTTGTTAAAGAAATACGGTAAATTTCAACAACAGAAGTCAGTACCAGAAGATCTTCAGGCTGTAGATATGCATTCAGAGCAGCAAATGTTTATTGCAGCTTCAATCTATTAACCTCCACAGGTATTCATCGAAATATTTGATTCATCGAAAAGTCCAAACGTTCAGTGATAACATCGGCATTGAGTATTTTGTTGCGAGATAAACATGACGTGCCGACGTTGGACGAGTATTGGCCCAATTATAGCCGCATCTCGTCTTAGACGTGGCTTAAGTAAGACGTGTACGTCGTTCCTACATCTTTATGTGGAGTTTTTCACCGTTTATGAACGTCCCGCCTTGTTTAATATTGAGTTATTTTTCTTGTATATATATATATATATATATCACTTAATTGAGAACAAGGAAACTAACGCATTAGGATACTTAATTTAGAATTGTCTTATATTTCATCTGAACGAAGTGCATTTATCGTTGTTAAGTAGTCTTTTCCTGTGAGTTCAAATTATAAATAATCCGAAAAGATTTAACGGTACCAGTTCCTCACTTGTTCCATATTTTTTAGCTGGACATCCAAATAAAACGACGTCATCAGACACTTCTAACACTGGCATAGGGAACCATAGTCTCAATAAAATAAATAAAATTTAAACGATGTAGAGAAAATCATTCAGATCAGTGGTCTACGTCTTTTTAACGTCTCAGATTTTCACAGAGATGATTAACCACACTGTTAATTGATGACATCACTGGAAAATGTTCATCAAGAACAATGTTAGCGAAAAGCATGCACGATCAAATTGAGACAAAGCTAGTCAGATTGCATGACTTACCTTGAACCACAAAGGATGTTAACTAAACGAGTGTTCGTGCGATAATGGATGAAAAAGAAAGCTTGCTATAGCTCACGATGATAATCTTCAGACTTCTGGTATTCTTGAAGAAACTCTTAAAAATTGAGTGAACGTTGCTATGAAATCTCCTGAACGTAAGGATTATGCAAATGAACTTGATAAACATAAGGTGATGTTATGGTAACTTGGAAGACCAAAAAAGTGAGGTCACACGCAGACGGTCATGTAAGAAAGAAGTTACATAGATACAAAAATAGACATATGCGTCGGCAGTAAGAACGGCTTGTAGAAAACCAAAAGAGTTGGGAAACTGCCGGAACTTAAACGTCGAGAAACTGATGTTTCGAGTGAAGGCCTTCGCTCGAAACGTCAGTTTCTATAAATTTAAGTTCCGGTGGTTTCCCAACTCTTTTGGTTACGTAGGTACAGTTTAATCCTTAGATGAAGGATAGGGTGGTATACGATAACATGTAACCAAATACAGGATGAGAGAATAGAACGAAAACAAGGCGAGCAAAAGAGAGATACGAAAAAATAAAAAGCAAAATAAAAAGGTAAAATAATAAACAAGCGTTACCTTGAGGTATTTTGAGCGTGTATTTAGAGGAAGAATCTGAAGGTTCTTCATCACGCTGTCCTTGAATGACTTTCACTTGTTTTGACCTTGACCCTAATAACCAAGACCAAAATCGATGAATTCGAGGATAAGGAACACAGAAAAACCGTTCTATGTTGTTCTGCTGAACATGCTGATATGTTAACGGTACCAAATATTCAGAGGAATTATGGGAGACAATTTGTCGTTACCAACAATCTAGGCTCGAAAAGTTGCGATATAAACCAACGTACCAACGGACCAACCAATCAACCAACCAACCGATCAACCAACCGATCAACCAACCAACCAACCGATCAACCACCCGATCCACCAACCAACCAACCGATCAACCAACCAACCAACCGATCAACCAACCAACCAATCGATCAACCACCCGATCCACCAACCAAGCAACCAAGCAACCAAGCAACCAATCAATCAACTAACCAATCAAAATTTTATTTAGTACCAAAACTTAAATAGCTTGCAATTATTTTTTTAGGTTACAGAACTACACATAAGGAACAACCTTACTGTGATAACCTTACGGTTAGACGAGATATTAAGCTGAACTATATTTAAGTTGAATGGAAATGTATTTTGGTAGTGGGTTCACTATATAGCGAAATAAAAAACCAAACAGTGAAGTAACATCATTAGTATCACATAACTACGCTACACTGGAAACTAATGATAGATTTTCAAAATAGGAATTTTAATTGCACTTATTATATTGCTCCACTAAATCATTTTTCCGGTTCATTGTTAAAATTTCAGTTTTTAAGTTTCTTTGTTTCATCACCAATGCTATTTCTGATTTCGACACCACTATATCTGATGTCTAACCTTGCATACTTGACCTGTGGGATAGAATAAGACGATCGTGATGCAAGTCTGGTGTTATAGTTACGCATTTGATAGACAGGAAGAAAAAATGTATTGAATATTTCAGGTAGGTTACCATTACGATAATCATCCATAAATAGTGCATTGTGATTAAAAATAAGATCATGAAAGTTCAGAAGTTTAACTTTGACAAACAGAGGATTTGTATAACCGTAAAAATTGGAAAACGTAATCGATCTTGATCCGATTATTCAATGGACGATGACCGCTAATCCTGGGTTAAAATTTAATCGACTCTTCCGTTTGTATGTTTTGCTAATTAGTAATTTTAGTTCAAACTTTCCACGCGAAAACCCTTCTAATTTACATGATATCTGAACAACAAACTTAAAACATCCTTTCCTACATTAGGAGTATTTCATCAACAAAGTCTTCAGTAATCCTGCATTAACTCAATCCCTTTTTAAACAACCGGTTACGTTTTACTGGGTAAATAAAGGATTAACTGAGAAACAGTGTTTCTCCAGGTTGTTAGAGTGCATATCAATAAGAGGTATAGAGATTATTTCAAATGGTAAATGCAGGCGCACGATTTTTATCAACGAGTTAATATAAATCGTACAAACCATGTACCATGAATTAATGTGTTTATTACATAATTAGTGAGGTTTTAAGTTTAATTATTTGGAGAACATCAAACCCAGTTACTCATTTAACGATACTGTTACCATATTACACTCACAAGCGGATTTCCTTCGATAAAATTTCATATTGTTTTCAATATAAACTTATCTCCTTCAAGTTCTTGTCAGAATTATTCATAATAAACTTCTTGTTCAGTGTACTTTCCTTATACTGTTCTTTGATAACTAATACAGTCGTCGAAACATTAAAATCCTAGGCTCAGAAGCGAGTTTGCCGAACTCAATGTTGTGGCGGGAAAACCTTCAGCCAATGAGAATGCTGATATGGTTCTTTTTACTAGTGAAAATATCGTTTGACGAATAAGAATGCTGATACGATACTTTTTTTCTAGTGAAAAAAATCGTCCAGCCAGTAAGAGCCTTTAAATTTCAAGCGAACGAATTGTATTCGTGCTCTTTATCGTGTGGGAAACTCAGTACTCATGTGATACAACCCAATGAGTGGTAGCGGTTAATACGAATATCGATGCTAAGTAATTATGTCTTATTTTGGACATAGCAGGATGCTCAGAGACCTAGAAAACTGTAACAAAAATGCGGATGTCGTGTTAATATTTTCAACAATACCATGCTGAAAGACGCTAAACCCTCTGGGAACACCACTCAAGTAACAACATAATGATCGCTTGTAGTTCAAATATGTCCAGATAAAGAGGCTAGGGTTAAAACTTAAAATTATTCATAAAGTCTGAATACTTTCGACTACAGTCAATGACAAAACCCTCCGGACACTTGTCATAATGTACTAAGCCTCTTCTTCTCTTTTTTCAATGTTGAATGAGAGAAGTCTGACTGATTACATCACACATTTCCCTCCAATTTTCACGATCCTGTACTGCACAAACATTGAAAGGGAGGAGGGGGTCAGACGATTATATTTATGACTTAGTCCTGAAAATTAACTATTTTTCAAGGTGTCCGAAAAGGTTTTGTCAGTGATTGTATATCCCTGTTGAGGAATTTTTAGTCGATAATGTTCGGATTTCATAAATCATTTTATCGTTTAATCCTGGCGTTTTTTATCTGTAACTATAACTACTTTATCGTGCTCATTAATAATTCATGATGAAAACACAATACTGTTTAATCAGTGGTGGTAAATGTGATACAAAATTCCTCAGATTTACATAAAGTTTTTCGTCAGTTTTCCCTCAGGAAACCATTTGCATCTTTACTACTTTAACTAACATGAATGTTCATCTTCATTGGTATCATAAATACTTCACAATATTCGCGTCGGTGTTGTATCAGAGATATAATCACTCTCCTTCGGTTCGTTCTCGTATATCCGATACAACACCGCCGCTCATATTGCAAGTACTGAGTGGCCATTCTGTATCGGGGTATAAGGTCACGAAGCGAAGCCGAGTGACTGAATCCCGATACAGAACGGACACGAATTTTGCAAATGACTTCGGAAACGTCCCATATTTCTAAATTTGACATTAATATTGAGTAGAAAGAACTTAAAACAAGTTATATATTACCGTAAAATTTCAAGTTGAGTGTAGGAAAGCCGAGGCAAAACTTGATACAGACAATAGCGTCTATAAATGTGATACAGAACTGATGTTTATTTAACCAGTTCTGTGTCGTGGTTAATTTCTTTTGAATTTTCCTCACGAATTTTACGAATAGTACGTAGTCTATGCACAAGCTCCGATTAGTCGGAAACTAAATCTATCGTATGAATGATCGACCTCGTTAAACAGTTCAATCTAAAAAAACATCACGAAAAATGCTTTTTCGCTCGCACACTTTTACAAGTGCTTGAATTTATCGTTTACGTGACTACTTTTTAAAGGTGTAATTGTCTGATCCAGTCTTTTGCTCTTGCGCTATTGCGTGCACCATGGTGCTTAAAAAAATTGAGCCACTAATTTTCCGTGAAATTACACCTACCTTGTGCGCACGCTTGGTCCACCCTTTGATGATGTCATAATTAATCCAGTCGAGACCCCATTTTTTCCAGAACCCACTGCAATAGCACAACCGAACCTTTGATAAAGGACTCCAAGTTCCACCAACTAAACATCGGGAGAAAAAGTACAACAATGGTAAGTGTTGGTGAGTGGTACTTAACGGTGCACAAGAATGCAAAATCGGATCAACCAGAGGAACAACGCCCTTGAAATTCCACTTTTAAAACATGAAGAAAGAAGACACAGTGACGAGTTCGCAGTCCGATCGAGCAAAGATCTATCCTTAAGCTCATGGACACCAGACGTTTTAATGCCGATATTTTACCGTCCAGGAAGACATTTCATATGGAGTATTCTCCTGAGAGAACCAAAACTACTTACGGTTTCCAGCTGGTGGGGCTTGCAGTTTGTGTTTGAGAGCGAAGATCAAGTAGAGAAAGTATCAGAGGTAGATTGAGATTAATCAACATGCGATATTCCTCATGGTTTTCGTTTCTTGGGGTAGTAAACTACAAATATAGACATGTGTCGACTATTTACTTTATGTATTTGAATTCGCTTTTCACTTCGACGAAGGACCTTGGCTCAAAACGTCAATTTTACAATTTCAAAGTGACTGTTTTACCAATTCTATCAACGTTGTTTTTCCCAGTTCCGACAACTATAAACAACCGTTGTAGCTACATCAAAGCTGAACAGAGTTATTGAAACAATGAAGAACATTGCTTCATGTAGTTAAGGTTAATCGCGCTTTCATACAGCACTCCATGTTTTATTCAACACACAACTAAGAAGTGATAAGCTTAACTTTCCCCCGATAAGATCACACTTCTAATATTTTGCTTTGGCTAAACCAAAACGATTTTATTCGCCAAGGGCACATATCCCGCCGGAAGAGGGTCAAACACAAATTCATAAGAACTGGACGAACTGCTCTCGAGTTTTAATCTTTATTGTGTCACACATTCTATTATACAATTGTATACCTTTGTACAGGCCTCAATTTAATTGAGGGTTCACAGCAACGAGGTTAAAAATTTGCTATACAAAATTCAATTCCAATTGGTCACATTTAGTGTTTCAGAAAATATAATGTCTTGAAAATAAGTTAATTTCATGCCGTCGTCCTCCTAATATTCAAGTTTCACAGACCATTATACAGATTCGTTGCCAAATTCTCGGTCGTGTTGGCAACTGCCAAGGAACTGCTGTCCACCCTGGCTGGAACGAACAACTGAGAAAATGAGGACCTCAGGAACAATTGACCACTCCAGAAACTTCGGGTAGCCTGAGCACGAATGCTGCTGTGCAAGGGTTTCCGGGATCATTTGGGTGTACGCGGGAAATTTAAGATGTCAACTTCAGTGCGAAAATGCTACTCAAGCTCGAGAAATGTTTTCCTAGATGATACACAGGGAGTAAGGTATCCACTGGTCAGTCTAGAAGAATGTACTGTTCCCCAGCTCAGAAGATAGCTCATTCTCGTTCCCAGAGCCTCTTTCTGACTGGTGCGCGATAAAAGGCTCTGGGGGAATCCATAAATATAAGAACTCTGATTGGTTATTCGTTCATTCGCGTTAATTAGCGAAAGTCAGGCACGCTTAGTCGATTTCAGAGGAAAACAACATTTGTGGACAACCCAAAATCACACATAACAGCCAACCACTACTTTACCTGTACACTAACCTTGTAACAGCCAACCACTACCTTATTAAGTAATGTAACTGAACAGACGTTGTCGATTTCAACGAAAGCACATCAAAACCAGAAACCCTCAAAACTAGTGGGTTCCGGTACGGATTATCCAAGAGCCTTTTATTGCGCGCCAGCAAGAAAGAGGCTCTGCGGACAAAAATGAAGATGGTAGTGATGTAGAGGAGCAAAAACCAGTAGCAAAAAACTGAAAGTTAACAAGTTGAAGATTAGTTTCGCATGTAAAACTTTATCCTATCTTATGACAATACGGTACGAAGCAATTAACATTCTCAGGCATTTTAAAGGCTAGAAACAATCAGCTTCACTCAAAATACGACAGCAACATGGCCTTTATTTTGAAGATTTGTCTAACCAAAATATCCCAGAATGCTTACCACGTCGAGCCTGGACCCAGTCTCCCCGAAGCTTCTGGAGTGGTCAATATGTAGCACGATTATATTAGCCAATCAAATCACTAATCTGCCAAGTTCGAGTTAGCGCCGATGGCTCTATGGCGCTCCCCAAAAGCAGGGCACATCTGTAATTTAAGCACCCTAATAAAAAGCCTTTGAGGAGAAGATTGCATCTTTTTTCATTGAATAGTTCATTTTTGCCTTATTACCGCTTAAAACTTTCATGAACATAACGGTATCAAAAATACAGAAGCTGTGATTATTGTCATGAAAATTAAAAACGGACATTATTCTCCTCATTTTCCTCGGTTGAAACACGTAAACGCCGAAGCAACTTACTTGAAATAAGAAAAAACTCGTATGATTTCGAATTTGAAGCAAGCTATGAAACCACTGATGAATGCAGAACTTTCATGAAATAAAAGAGCCGCATTGAAAGGTATAAAACTAAAACTTAACAAGTAACCTTTTTGACAGCTTTACCAGAATCAGGGCCAAATTTCTGGATTTAGCTCGTTAAAAAATTGAAAATCCTTCTTATTTCTTTCTCATGCTAAATTTCCTACTGGCAAGGCAATTCCCAGAAATAGTTCCAGGTGATTGTAACCCAGAATTTCAAAAAAATAAATTTGGTTGTTTCTGCCGACGATTTCAAGCTCCCCTAGTCAAACTTTCTTTTCAGTAAAAAACCCAATATCTATGGTACACAGGAACCCTGTTCGTTTCCAAACAAGGTGCAGGGAATCAGAAAAACCTTGGTGAGGTTTTGACCCCACCGCTTCGGTCAACCAGCCCTGTGTAACATCAGGCAAAGTTTGTATTATTGGGTGTGATTAACTCAGAGTTTTCTACCCAGATTCGGATGCCCAATCTGAGCCTCGCAAGTAGCCATAACTCACGAAATCGATTGCTCGGAAATCACGATTGCCCGGGTGTTATTCAATGGATTCATAAGGAATTCCTGAAAACGATGCAGATTTTATAAATGTTTCCCTGTTACCAGTCCCATTCGGTCGTAATGTCGAAGGTCCACTTCGTGTTTTGCGTCGTTCAATCGTGGACTCAATTCCAGTATCAATTAGGGTTTCAACAGATTCCTTCATACCACGGGTCCGTGCCACGAACGAAATTTGGGTCTGAAAAATATTTGTAAAGTATTCATGACCCAGTCTACGATGGCTGTAATTTGATAACTAGTTAGGTTGGCACAAACAGGTCACACTTACTTCATATTTACCCCAGAACGAGATTATTTCTAAAAGTTTTTCGTTTTGTTTGTGTTTTCGTTTGACTGGTAAAACAAAACAAAAAGGTAAATTGAGAAATATAATTAGATGATTATGAATCTAGACGTGGAATCCCTGCAGGGGCATGATATGGGACAATCATCTGTGGCGTACGTTACCAGACAGATAAACAGACAAGGCGAACAGACAGACAAACAGTCCAACAGACTCGCAGACAGACGAATACACATATATATATATATATATATATATACACACAAATAAAAAAGGAGACGGGCAGATGGACGAACAGAAAGATAAATAAACATGGCGGCGAGCAGTTGGATAGATGGACATACATACATATTGGCGGACAGCGCAAGTAAAATACAAAACAAACAAAAAAAACAGACAGATAAACATGGAAATAGACAGGTAAAAGGCAGTAAGCAGTACCGCCGAGAGGAGGGTTAGCTCGGGTAACAGTCCTGGGTCCCGTTCCGTTTCAAGACCAAAAGCGACTGGGGCTATGGCCAGATCAAAGCACGTTTACGGAGCAAAGCGAAGGCATGTAAGGGACAAGTAAGGTTTCACAATCCTTCTTAATAACATAGCCCGTCATGACTCTCGGCGGTCCTGCATGTAGAAAATGAAAACAAACCGAAAGCACTAACAGCAACACAGAGATTAGGAAGGCGAAGATAGGCGGAAATACGAGTACATTAACAAAAGTCTGACAAACAGACATAATTACATAGCTCATTGAGTGTACAACACAAAACTTACCAGAACCATCTTTAGACTCTTCCCAGAGTTCTATGAGCTCCTTGTCTATATCTAAGCCACACAAACGATTATGTTTGTCAAGATGGCTTTAAAATTGAAAAAAGTCAAATGTGTTGTCAGCATATTTCTGTGTTGTGGGACAAAAACTTTAAATGATGACGTATTGCGTTTGTATCAAAAAGAGATCGCCAAAATGAGTGATACATTAGTTACCCAGGGATCAAAAATTGGGCACGAGAACTAACGACGATCCCGGAAGTTGTGTATTACGACGACAGCAGAAACGAAGTCGCCGGTAATATACGATGCATTTGGTCATTTACGCCTTTGAAGTAATGAAAACATCCTTTCGCCAGGACTTTTTTCCAGGTTTGAGCTACCGCCAAGTTATTAAATCAGTTTCAATTGGCAACATTGAAGAACGCCAGCAGACACCTTGACTACACGTAGCCGGGAAAGAGGAGAAAGGAAGAAGTTAAGCAAACGTACTTGATTATATCTTCGGTTGTTGTGGCTTCATTCAGTTTGCATGTCTACCAACACAAAGACAAGTTAGAAGATCTGAATAGGCAATCAAAAGAGTTTTAAAACTTGCAACGAGCAGAGGATCTGTAAGCTTTTGAAATGCGATAGTTTCCCACTGCCCTGTGTCTCGTAGAATCCTTTGGCTAAGTACCATGATCCCGATCGAGAATTCCAAATACTTCGTTCATTTCTGAGGAATAATTATCTCCTCATTCTAAAAAAGCACCCACTGGTTTGGTGACCAAGCTTTATGTACTACACCTACAGTCCAGATAGCGGAGGTATCCTGACATCCTGACACAGCCTACTTCCAGGGTCCCTGGCTGCAATAATTCTGATTATTATAGGGCTGAGTTTGTTTGGCGATTAATAAGTAAAATCTCGGTAACGATTCTGCAGTATTATCCACCCGGGTTGATACGTTTTGGCCGAAATAGCTTCGCATTGATTGTGACGAAAATTAAAGAGAAATACATATCTACATTGAAAATATCCGAAAAATAAAATTTGTTGGTACACTAAAGCTACCGTTTGAAAGCTGATTGTATGAAAGAACGACCAATGAATTTCTAGCAGGTAGAAATAAGGAGTGAAAC
>JBAHVQ010000456.1:1263769-1275872 GCA_036872915.1 Nanipora kamurai | reverse complement strand
AAAAAAGATGAAACTTACAAATATGAACAAAATCGTAACTAGGACTTAGCAAAGGGAGGGTAAATTACAAAACAATTTTGCCCGTTTCTTCAAATACGGAGTGGCATAACTTTTCGGCATAATGTTTTGGTTTCAAAGACTAGAAATTCTTAAAAGCATTTCCTATGCAAACATAGAATACATTCTTCTACTAATTTTCAACTCTTGTAATTTCTAAAAGCTCGGTAAATAATTTTGAAAATACACTCAACATACCGTTTCCGTTCATGCTACGATATTCTACTTTTGTCTTGGCTGTCGTCTTTACGAAAATGGCATCGGGAACTTGTTTATTCCTCCATAACTTTTCAAACCATAAGCAAAGAGAAAGTTAATATATCTAGTGTCACTCAACAAATCAACGGTTGTGTCGCAACTTAGCTTGATTCAATGTAGCAGAATAGAAGAGAAGAGGTAATGAGTGGAGAGTAGAGAAGAAAAAGAAAAGAGAAGAGAAGACATGAGGGAGGAAAAGGAAGTGAACGGATATAAAGCGAGTCGAAGGAAGAGGAGGAAAAGAGAGGGAAGGAGAGGGATGTCGTGGGAAGTAAAGGAAAAAAAAGCCAAAGGAAGGGAAGTGTAATGAAGAGTAAAAATTTGTAAAGGAAGGGTGGAGAAAGGATTAGAAAGGATAGCAAGAGAATAGATGGGGAAGGAATGGAATGGGAGGCAGGAGGGAAAGGAAAAGAATGATAACTGCATCGAAGAGAAAGGATGGCAAGAATAGGGGACTGGAGGGACGAAAGTCAAAGGCAAGATAAGGCCCCGTAAAGCAAGAGAATGGAGGAGCAGAGAAGCCGACCAAAAAACTCGTCACAACGCAATGCAACTTTTCACCTTTTCAAAAATACAGTAATGATACACGATGCTGACTTCACTTACTTGCAATAATTTCAGTTTTTCTTCAGTGATACCCTGCCAAAGGAGTTTTTCCCAAATCATTTTATCTTTTACAGTAGGCGCGACGAATGCATACGTTTTCCTTGGTGTCCCCAACACGAAAGCTAAGCTCAGGGGGAAAACAATACCAAGAATTAGAGTAACACAGTGTATACACTATTTGTAAGATGCAGGCAAAGAATAATAAACTTAAAACTACGACCTATATAAGGACAAAAATACACAAGAGTTCATTGTAAGAAAGAATAGACACTGGACACACACTGCACACGCACTGCTTGACCTTACACATTTCCTCATTAACTCTTTTCTGTCCAGTAGACTTCCTTTGGCGACTAAACTGTTCTGCCGTTAACATGAATAAAGTAATGGAAGATCTATCCACACAGAAAGGAGTTAGAGTCCAAACGTTGATTTGAAACGTTTTTGCAAATCGAATGGCTTTCTAATCGTTCTCCAAATTGCCACATACCTTCTGGAGGAGCTTGCTTCTTCAAGAAACTTTCCACCGAAGCAATCCAACACTGCGATAAATTAATTCTTTCTTTTAATTTGAATTTGTTGCCAGTGATAACGTTTCCTGCTTCCTGGAGAGAAAACAAAACACAAAGATTCGAGATTAGTGAAAATTTGAAAAGAATAAACAACGAGGGAATTCTTGCATAAATTAAATGTCTGGGTTTATCCGAAAGGAATTCTTACAAAGGCAGGTAACTAGAATTACAAAAGAGAGAGAGAGAGAGAGAGAGTTAGAGCTTGCGCGACGGGGAAAACACGGCAAACGAAAAAAACCCGTGAGGCGAGAAAGTCCAGAGATAAACTTCCTAATTTCCCCTGTTGGACAAAGAGTTTTACTCCAAACAATGATGTAAAAATTAGAGTGCTGCGTCGGCAGTATTGAACGGCTATGTAGATAGTCAAAGGTTTGAGAAACTGCCGGAACTTAAGAATGCTTAAACTAAGCATTCTTTAGTTTAAGCATTCTTACGTTCCACCAGTTTCTCAAACCTTTTGAGTATCTACAAAGAGCTTTACTGTTGTCTAAGGAAAGCGATCTAGTTGATCATTGCCACGAAGATATCTTGAAACTTACCACAGCAACTATGGCAATATCAGAAAATAAAATCAAATATCTGGAATACAAGAGAAAATAAGCTTTAGTTTAGGGTCACACAATTAATTGTACCTCCTGCCTTTTCCGGTTAAAAATTCCACGAATTAACCCTTTTTTGAGGCGCACAGAAAATTTTGTCACTTTGTTATTTTACTCCGGCTAATGCCAAAAGATTTTACTGCACAAGGAGTACCTCTTGGAAACTCGTCTTTAAAAGTATAAGGTATTAGATACTCTTCTAGCCACGATACCATTTATAGGAATAAGAATCATGTCAGTAATGATATTTTAGCATATTCATAGTTATCACCATCATTATCGACATCGTCATTATTATCATCATCACTATCATTATATTATCACCATTATCATTATTACTGTAATAATTATCATTATCGTTATCGTCACCCTATTTGTGACCGTTACCCTCATCGTGATTTTGATTGTTGTCATTATTATTATAATCATTATCATTATTGTTATCGTTATTATCATATTCATTATTACTATTATTATCATTATTATTATCCTCATTTATCATTATCGTCACCATCATTATTATTATTGTTGTCATCATTATTACAATGATGATCATTATTATCATTATTGTTATCGTTATTATCATTATAATTATCATTATTATTATAATTATTATTATCATCATCATTGTTGTTTTTGCTGATGTCGTTGTTGTTGTTGATGTTGGTGGTTGTGGAGGTAGTTGTGCAGTAGATTAGTTTACCTATCAGAAAGTTCACCAAGGGAATCTGGACCTGTTGCACAATTATTCTTGAACATAACTTTCTGGACAGGTCCCTCATGAATGAACATTCTAGTAAAGAATACGAAACAGAACGAAGGGTTCGATGAATATTTAAAATAGAGTTATGTATACATTTATAAATTTTAAAAGAGAAAGAGAGCACTTTCTAATTTTTAACTGATGAAGGCTCAATAGCTAAATCCCTTCAAATAAGTACACAAGTTGTAACACTACAAATCGCAAACCAGAACATCGACAACTTCAATTGCTGTTGCACAGACACGAGTGACGCGGGCTTCTAATATATCAGAGAAATGTGAAACGGTCTAGAAAGCTCACCTGGTTCGAAAAATGTGCGATCTTGGATCGTCACTCATATGCTCAGGCACGACAAACAAAGGATCTGACGGTGCATGTTTCATTCGGTTGCTAATGCCTGGCTTATCAAGTTCGGTTAGAGACAGACTTCTAAACAAAAAAGAAACGCACAAATTAAGAAAGGAAGCATGCCGTACAACGAACGTTGTCTATGACAAGGACACATCGTAGTAGAGATAACGTGTCTTAGACAACATTGAAGCAGTTTTCCTTACACAGTGTGTGCAAAGAAAAAGGCTACCCTAGTCATGCTTCATTAATGATTGTTCATGTACAATGATTGATTTCTAAAGAATAAGCATAATTTTTGATAGGTTAGCAGGTTTTTTTAACACACAACTGTATAGTTTCGGCAACGGCAACCTGATTTAAAAATTCCGCATGCTCGATTTCACATATACAATTGGAATATGTGAAGTTGTTTCACATGTAAGCCACACCAAAAAATTACTTAGTAACCCCAAATATCAACATTGCTGAAGCAGAGAAGGAATTATCGAATTCTCAAGAGACTCCTGGATCCATATTCTGTGGTTACGTTGAGTTGTCTGTTTATGACGTAACAAACTAGTGACTCAGTTATCTAATGTCAGTACTCACTACCATTCTCCTTTCAGGGCCATTAAACTACTGAATTTTATATAGTATCTACAATTTGAGCGGTGGTGTTGTATCGGATTTACAACCACGAGCCGAAGGCGAGTGATTGTATGTCCGATATAACAGCGACGCCAATGTTGTAAAGAACTTGTGAAACGAAGATACTGAAGTTATTGTTACTCAGAAAGACGCTCTATTTGAGTGTTGGAGAGTCAGAACAGCAATGATATGTGGATCTGATGTAGCCACTAGCGGTTGTACTACATTTACAGCATTGGTTAAACATTAATCTCTTTTTAATTTTCCTTATGAGTTAATAATGAGTTTCACAAGACTTGTCAAAACACCAGCCCATACTAGATGGTTAAACTGTACACCACTGAGCCTGGTTGTTCAAATGGCGATTACCGCTAATCCTGGGTTAAAATTCAATCGGCTGTTTTGTTGGTCGTGTTCTGTTTGATAACTTTAGTTAAAACTTCTAGGGATAAAACCTTTCCACATTTACGTGATATATGAGCAGAAAACTTTAAATATCATTTCATACATTAGCAGTAATTCACCCACAAAGTTTTCACTAATCCTGGGTTAAGCTAATCGGCTTCTGAACAACCGGGCCCAGGGGTTAGTTGTTCAAAGCTGGATAACTTATCCAGCAGGGAAGTCCTCATGAATGAACAGCGTCTTCCACACTTTGAACAGTCGAACTTAAACATTGTCTTCCGAATGGAGCTAGCCAGTGGACATCACCCGATTTAGTACGTAAGGCGAGCTGCAAGCGAGCCGTAGTAAATCAGATACAGATCAGATGCGAATGCTTTATCTTACTTATCAAACGGATGCATCTAAATAGCCATATTTTTAAACTATTTTTCAAGATGGAGTGATTTTAGCTTAGTAAATTGAGGAAAACGTTTATGCAAATCAGGACGAAATCTCTTACCGATTTACAGATGTCGATTAAACATTCACTTCTATTGAATTTCGGTCATGAATTATTAATAAGCTTGATAAATAAACTTTAAGTTCGGTAGTTCATTGGTAAGGCTACTCTCTAAAGTCTAACGATTGGAATTTCAATCTATTCGTTCCTAATTCTAGTTGAATTTACCAAAGTAGCATCCAAGCTGGATTAGCTCTCTATAGCTACACTTGGTTGCTTCTTACCATATTTGTGTCATAATGGTTATTAATGTAATTGTAATTGTGGTAAAGAAAGCTTTCTCTCCCTCATTAAACTAACCTTCGGACCTCAACGTCTAAGTCCGGCTTTGATAGTCGTGGTAAGGAAGGAGAATCTGCCAAACCGAAAAGATATGCAGCTTAGCCCTGTTTCACTGAATGGATTGTGACATAAGGGAGACACTTTAACTCAATAAAATAACAAAATATGTTAGAAATACTCTTTCAAAAATCATGTAAGACCTCCTACTGTTGTCAACTTACTTGTTCGTTTCGCTCGTGGAGTTGCACTGAAGGTATCGCTGATGAGCAAATCCTGAAACGACAAACTACAGTTATATAAAATGAATATAACAGCAAGCTTGTTATGAAGGTAGAAATGAGATGTGGAAAAGATGAATTGGTCTCACACAGGAGTGTAGAGTAGTTATATTTTATACAGTGCAGACAGACGGACAGGCATGCTGGCCGGCAGACAAACAGACGGACGGACAGACAGAAAGAGAGCGAGAGAGAGAAAATCTATTTCAATTCGGTATCTCTAATTTACAACATTAATTTTCACGAGAGCAGAAACTTAAAATTATTACATTGAACAAGAACACAATTACAAAAAAATTGAATTACTGGTAAGTGGTTAAGTTATGTTATGTAAGAATGAGTGACGACAATTCTCTTTTAAACGACGACAAGGTATCTGATAGTTTTAGCTTGGTGGGTAACTCTGCTTCTTAGAGAGTAACTTTATGAAGTCGGATAAGTTTGAAGCATCTCTTTAAGATAAGACTGTACTATCTCAATCAGAACCTTATACTGTACATCATTACAAAGTAGACTAAAAGTAAAGTTCCTTTATTTATGCTGGATAATCCTATCAGCTAAACTACGCTATTCTCCCTAGAGGTCCAGTAAGGGCCATCCCTCATGGGTCCAGTGTTACAACAGGAGGAAATTGGATTAGCCGGAGAAAACTTGCGATGTTTGGTGGAGTCTAGCTGAACTACACTCTTCTCACATGAAACCAAAGTAACTTTAATCAGAAAACGGTACTGAGCTGGAATCGAACCCTAGTCACAGAGGTGAGACACACCTGCACTACCCACTGTGCCACCAGCACCTCACAAACAGAAAGACAGCCAGACTGGCTTATAGACAGACATAAAGATAGACAGGTGCGTAGACAGAAAGACAAACAGATAGGCTGATAGAACGACTGACGCACGGACGCACGAACGCACGAACGCACGAACACACACACACACACAAACAAAGGTGGAAAGACAGACATATTTTCCTCACCAGGTCATCATTGGGAAACATATTGATAATTTCAAATATCTTTGATTCGTTTTCAATTTGCCGAATGTGTTCGTTAAGATCAGAAGCCGCCTGAAATGGATAAAGAAAGATTGTTAAAAAAGCACTTTAAACCGATCATATTGAACACGCAAATTCGTGGAAACTTACACGGCCTCCAAGCAACGAAAAAATCGGAGAAGTACTGAAGGTCCTAAACTACTAAATGTTTTGATTGATGTCTACAGCTCTGAATGCTAAAAGAAATTCGACATACTATATACGATGGCAGTATAGAAGAATATCACCAACACCAAAACTTATATGAGAAATTGATCAGGAAAAAGCGTTATTTTTTATAGTACGGGACACCATACAAAATAACATACCTCCTGTGCTTTAGCTAAGGCCTCAGACAAATTTTCGTAATCTGGATGATCCTGGAAAAGTCGAGAAGTAAATGATATGTAGATATTTGTTCCACTTTACTGCGGGTTAACCCTCTACTGAAAATAAATCTCCACTTTACTAGTAAAATTGTCAAATGATAGAGAAATTGACGCACCATGAGCTCGTTACCATCTAGAAAGAGTTAATGAGGGATTTTTTAACTCTTTAATTTCGTTAGGTCTCCCTTTCAAGAGTAAAATCATCTGGCGATACCCAAAGTAAAATACTTTAATGTCAGCCAGCGTAAAATACAATTCTTTCCAACGTTTGGAAAGAATTAACTGAGCAAACTTCCGTGAATTTTTCGTAGATTCGTGACATAGCCAAAAGCTTTGATTAGTTGTCGTTAAGTCACTGCTATCCAGCAAGGTACAGTATAATTACACCCAAATGGCTATTATATATGTTAAATTTGGACGTTTTCAATAAACACTGGGTAATTCAACCACCTTACGTTTCCAATTTCCGGAATTTTCCTACAGCATTCCATTGAAGTCATCCATAAATCATGCCAGTCTTTAATGCCTTTTATGGTAATATTTCCATACAGGATCATTGCAGGGCTAATTTTATTATCGGCGGATCATTTAACTTACAGGGTTTGTTCGTTTCACTAATTCTTTTAATAAGAGCTGGTATCTAGGAATTCTCTAGAAGGGGAAAAAAAAAAGACAAAATGAGAAGTGTTTCTATTCTATTTGAATTGACAGGTTATTTGGCGTCCTACCTGAATAGGCATCAACAGGAGGGAATCCAGCGTGTGTCCACAATTCACCTACACAACCCAGAAAACGGGAGTACCTTAGACGCTTATCGCTGTGATGCAAAAGCTCCACTGGAGAGCTGAGACTGACTTATTTCCTTTCCCACAATATTTTGAACATTACATACGTGTACAAATCTTCCTAAAAGATAAGATACCGATTTAATTTAAGGTAATTCCGTAAATTAGAGTCCCTAATTGTCCGATTTAGTTTGGTAACTACTTTGTTTTTCTCGTTATAACTTACCCTCGACAAGAAACTTTTGAATCTGTCATTAGACTTCTCGTATCGTACTCTTAGCTGTAAAAATACACTGCAGTTACTGTACTTAACATAACACAATTCTACGATAATGTTATTAATAATATTCTACGATATTAATAATAATAATAATATATATAATATATATAATATATAATAATAATAATATTCTACGATAATGACAACTTTATATTATCTACCATAACAATAATAAACGGACCACTTACCCGATTAGCCGCTGAACGTGAATCAAAGTATGGCTTGAACATTTTGAGATAGAAGAACTGTTTGAATACAGAAATGCAGGATGGATTAGATTTATGAGGGGTTTTTTTTTTGATACGCTTAATTTACCCTCTTTGTTGTCTGAGTTTGCCAGCCAAACGGCATACTTTTTCAGTTTATTCTGGAAACGGTATTTCACGGTAACCTTTTTTATTTTCCGTATACAATCAATCATATGCGAAAATTCAGATGTGCACAAAGGACCTCCACGCCACTAAGTTGTAATATCTGTCGTTTATAAATCCCCAAACCTGGAATATCCACCCTATTCTTTACTATCCAGATTACCCTAAACAAATGTGGTAACCATGATTCTGTTAAATTTCAGGAAGGGCGTAAATTTTTGATCTCTAAACTGTGGCGTAGGTGTGTAGTTCACTTCTACTTTGCATCGTTTCAAGTTCTAACATAGTACAGCACCTTCCAAGTTTGTAAATCGTGATAAACTCAATCCATTTCTCTTGAAACTGAGCGGCAGCTAGCACGTACCATTTCTACAAGAACATCTCCTATCACAGTTTTCTTAACATCCCACTGGTCCAAGCGTCCTTTTAACTTTGCAACCATTTCTTTACTTATGCCGGCAAGAGACTACACCAAAAAAAATTAAATTTTAAGCAATGATTCGAAAAAAGCTTATTAATTACTGTATGATTATCAAGACTGAGAATGCAGTGTAAATACTGAACGATATCATTCTCATAGTGACGTTATTCGTGATCAAAATAAGCCGTAGCTAATTTAAGCCGCTGAAATAGTTTCATTAGTTCAAACGAATCACCGGTTGTTGTACGTCACCACCGCACATTGGACGTAAACTGGTCTATTGAAACCAGTACGAAACCGCGCCTTGTACTAGACGTGATTTACGTACAGAAAAGTGTGAAAATTATTTTTGTACTCTTTGTATGACAATGTCGTACCTTCAAAACAATATGCCCACCCTTATCAACGAAAGGTTTCACTTACCTCAACATTTGAAAATATAATGTCTATTTCTTCCACAGATAAAACACCGTAAATTCTCATGGGCTGAATAAAATGCTATGGAAAAAGAATGACACATCACTAAAACGTCAACTTTAATGGCAATATATCTCTGTTTGACATGTAAAACATATTGGGCTTAGCCAGAGTAAAATGATTCAGCTTGATGTTAAACATAAATTTTGTACATGTTGGAGCTTGGTGTAATTATAGATGGTCTGATTTCTTCTTACCTCAACAACTAAATTTAATCCATTGCAATATGACATTTCGGAGGAAAGAATTTCCTGTGAAAGGGAGATTTTTCCAGATGTATTATTGCGATAACATGCAGCAAATAAACAGATAACTTCTACAAAGGTTAGAATAGAATATTTCACTTTTAAAATAGAAAGATTTTACTTTTAACATATTTTTTTTTGTAAAGGTGGAACAACCTTGCTTTTCATACTGTTTCCTTGTTTTAAGTAGTGGGTCAAATTGGGATTTAGAATAAATATAGTTTAGTTTTCAACAAAACAATCATGTTGAATGAAGTGATCCAGGTTCCATGTCCAACATACATCACAGTAACGTAGCATTCTCAGAACAGAGTATTAATTGTATGTCTAATGGTAAGTCTAACTGCACAGAGAAACCCTCTGCTGTTTAATGCATCTCATTACCTCAGCTGCTTTGGTCCTCTTTGAGTCCTCACTAAGTTCTAAAAACAATCCAGAAACAAACTATAATAGGTACAGTATGAGCGGCAGAACAGTATGGACTCTAATATTGTATCTTTCCTAAAATTCAAAAGCATCTATACAAACATATTTACAAACTATTTTGGTGACACGGGCTCTATTAGTTTAGATTATAGCAAAGATAAAATTTATGTAAATCAGGATAATGCAAAATCTGATTTATAGCATGCTAATCATGCAACCATTTCTTGTGTTTTTCTCATGAATAATTAATGAGTATTTTAATTTAAATACTGTACAGTAAAGACATGCAATATAGAATAGTACTTCTAATGCCTTGGATGTTTTTCCATAAGTTACTAGCCCTAAAGAGCAGTCTGACAAGTGACTAGTATTGAATGTCCTTGCCAACGTACATGTTCTAAAGTTTGTAGCAATTTCCGAGTGTCTCTCAAGAATCATGTCATCAGGCAAGAGGAGTTGTCAAATTTGTCACTATATTAACACCTCTAGCATACTGGGGGTTCTCTAGCTGCATGGGCTTCAGTGAAACATGATTATCTGTACTTTATTCAACCAGATGGATGACTAGTGTTCATATCACAGAAACTTTACTTCTCCACACATATGCTTCTCCTGAGATTTACGAAGAGCATCTGACCTAACATAGACAAAGAAGCTTTTTGCCTAAGTCAATGGCTTTTTTCAAGCCAAGGGCACTTGAACAATCAAGCACAAACATGCAAAAGTGCTGCAGGAGACAATCAGCAGTTGCTGTCTAGCCATTGGCAGGGCACAGCAACCCCTTTTTTGTTTACAAAGAATAATTTAGGGCATGCCAAAATAGGAGCTTTCTCAAGCTCATACTCAAACTTCCCTCTGGGAAACACTGACAGACACAGTGTTTTCAAATGTTATTCTTAGGGGGGTACAGAGTTGATTAAGTACAACTAAAATGCAGTTTTACCTTTTGGTTCTGTGCTAGTTTCTAGCAGCAAATTTGAACCATGTGAACCACTGGTACTAAAGGCCTCTGATAATTGATCTGGTGGAATATCAATACCATTACTAATACTGAAAGGTATGAAAAATAAAATTGGCTGCTTTATTAGTTTGGCCACCTGATGAAAACTTTGCAGATTACAGTAATTTACCCACGATCTGATGACTCTTTTTCAACAAAATCTTCAGGAAAATAACCAACCTGAGGTAAGTATAAAAAGAAGACAAACAATGTAAATGGTGTAGATAAGTGAGCGGGATGGATGGAAAAATGGATAAATGTAGAAAAAGTTTGAAGGTAGAATTCTACCAAAAGAGGGAAAAAAGAGAAAGCTAGGTAGTTTCCCCTTTTGCAGAGAACTACTGTAACCTTAGACTTTGAATACTTCTTTGAAAATTGCCCATGCAGCACTGTATTTTTAATATTAGTAATTAATATTAGTTTGATGGATGGATGTATGAATGGATGGATGAATGGATGGATGGATTGAAGGATGGTTGGGTGAATGGCTAGATGGGTGAATATTAGATTTTCATGGGTAGGTGGATGTGTGGGTGGATGTATGGGTGGATGAATTAGTGGGTCGATGGCTAGATGGATGGGTGGATGAATGGATGGACATTGAATTTTGATGGGTGGGTAACTGGGTAAATGGATGGGTAATGGATAGATAGGTGAGTGGGTGAATGGATGGGTGGGTTGATTGATGGGGGGATAGATGGATGAGTAAATTACTGGGTAGGAGATTGGTTGGTGGGGCTAGGAGTGATGATGAGTGCATGCATACACTGTACATGATTGGGTGAATGGATCATTACACAGTTTTATCCATGGATGAAGACATGGAAGAGAATGCAGAATAAGATATAGCATAAATACATGTAATAAACATTGAGTAATACAAAATTAATTATGTGCAACAACAAAATATGATTTCCACAGTTTAAATTAGGAAAGTGTAATATATATAAACTACACATCATTCTAGGATCACAGCAGAACTATAACATAATGTTCCAAATGACATATTGCTGTAAAGTATATTATTTTAGACAGTTAGAAAATTTAGATGTCATTCAACTTCCATCAATTTAAACCCAGTGTTGCATTAAAGAACTAAGCACATAATTATACATACTTTATATCCCCTCAACCGTATCCCTTTGAACCATCCATCTTTAAACTTTGCTGAAACAAGTACAACATCTCCCTGAAGACAAAAACCACAACTTTTGGGATTCTAATACAGTATTTGAAGCTGGATGATATCACAGCATGTCTCTCAAATGGTGTTTGTGCATGTAATCATACACTGTGCAGCACATGTAGATGTAAATACACACAAAATTATGCATAAATATATATATTATTTGATATTAGAATTGTTTTCTAATCCTG
>JBAHVQ010000456.1:1223045-1238716 GCA_036872915.1 Nanipora kamurai | reverse complement strand
TAGAGAGTGTAGGTGTTTGCAAGCTTGGATATAAACAACGAAAGGCTCGAAGCTTGAAGAACGAGCCTTTCGTTGTTGGGTTATTGAATGTTAAGCACGGGTGACTCACAACACACCGCTCAGCACCGCCCAGAGACCACAAAGATAGTCCTTCCAATCACCATTGCCAACGCCACTACGGTGATAAGGTTAAAAGTACATAAAGAACAATAGCAGCAACGATAATGGCAACACCAGCAACACAGCATTAACGATGACCACTACAACGACTACATCTACAGCGGTAGGAAGCGCAGGTTGAACTGCAACATCAACAACTGACCGCAACAGAAACCCAGAAAAGATTGGGATCTGAATAACTTGCACGAGTTGTGATTGGCTAAAGGTTTACAACGACCAATTATAGCTCGCCCTAGTTATCCAGGACCCAGTCTTTCTGGGGTTTCTAGTGCGGTCAAGTGCATCTGCTAGAACAAAAATGGCAACAGAAACAACAGCAGCAACTTAAACTGCTGTAATAACAGCAGTAGTAACAATGGCAGACACAACAACAATAACAACGACGACGAAGACAACCACAACCACAAAATTAATAAGTCACATCGACGATAAAAATGTGGCGATTAAAGTTCCAACCAACCTCGTTCATATCTGTGACATATTCTGCAGGGAAATATCCTTCGTTCGCACTTAGCTCACCAAACAGCCACCCTTCAGCAAGGTTACCTTTGTCTACCAGCTTAATTACGTCTCCTTGTTTGAAGCTCAGCAGCGTCGATTCGTTCGTAATGTAATCGAATTTGGCTTTTACGAATTTGGAATCCTGCAAAACAAAGCCAACTCAGTAAGCATACCACGCGACAAAGCTGCGAATATTCCAGCTTTTTTATGAAAAACTTTTTTTTTAAAACTAGGTTAGTAAAATGAGTTAGCAGAAGACGGGACTCATGAATACAAAACGTACCTTTTCGTGAATTTGGGCCAAATAAGGGTCAATCAACTTCTTCACGGCAAATGCCTGATGGGTAAAGATATTGGATTAGCAAATGGATAAAAAATAGAAATACAGTAAACAGTGAGAATTTTGTAAAGCAGCGCCACCGAACTGAACTTCATTAAAGGTAATATTGCTGAGCAATTTCATTCGTAGAACAGTTTTTCCGTAAACTTTCGAACAGTTACTTCAGTTCGATGCAGCAGTGGGAAAAACAAGGAGTAGCTCAGTTTCTTAATGAATTTCGAGGTGATTTAAAAGTGGAGAAAAAAATCCTCAGCGATATAGTGTTTCGGCCAGATTCTCTGGCAATCTTTGAAATGAGCGTTATCTAAATTGGTCAAAAATCTACCTTCGATTTAAAATTCTGCTTCATAGTATGCGTTTTCTTTCTTTTAGGTCAACGAATTACAAATTATTTCAACAAATTTATTTCCAAAGCGTTCCATATATCTGTTCAAGGTCCACGACCGTGGCACGGGAGGAAATCAATTACACTTGCCAAACATAGGACTGTGATTTCAGAATCATCCTCAGGGTAATATGAAACGATAAATTCACAATTAACTTACATTGCTGAAGTCAACTGAAAAAGTTGACTCGAGCAGGATTTGAACTCGCAGCTTCGGGAAGCCGGTCCGGCGCTCTACCTTTTGAGCTATCGAGTCTACAGGGATTGGAGGCGAGTTATTACTTATTATCCAACTTAAGTGTGCGAGAAATTCTCGCAACAACTTAGCGCTATCCAAGAGGACGTGCAGTGTTTCAATTCTATTTCAGAATCATCCTCAGGGTAATATGAAACGATAAATTCACAATTAACCTACACTGCTGAAGTCAACTGAAAAAGTTGACTCGAGCAACTTTTTCAGTTGACTTCAGCAGTGTAGGTTAAATGTGAATTTACCGTTTCATATAGGACTATAAGTTATACAACAAAATCAAAGTTGCTTTACTTTGTCTGTATAGATATGCATTTTCTTTATCTTGGTTTTCAGCGTGAGTTTGTCGTTGCTGACTCGTACTTTGATTACGTCACTAAAACTAAAAACAGAAACGAAACATTTCCATCAAACATCTGAGAAGAAAATAACTTTTTAAAACGGCAACACGACCAAGGAATGTGCATAAAACCTGTTACTAGTTGGAAGTCAACAATAATTTTTGTTAGAAAGTGGTGCCTTCTTAACCCCTCCAGTCCAGTTAGTTGCTGTTGTTGCACCACAAAAACCATAACCGAATCTCCCATGATGAGACAAGGAGTGCAGGAGTGGGGGGACGCATTTTGGCAGCCTTTTCGCAACTTTTTTGGAAGAACAAGAGGTGTCCATTTTAAGAAAAACAGTAAGTACTCAATGAAGGAAGTTCTCAACGCTTAGAAATAGCCATTTGAAGGGAATTTTCGTAAGGAAAATAAACATTATCTAATTGAGAGTGTTATTCATTCTCTTAAAGTACACTTGAAATCTCATATCCCTAAATTAAACATGATTATGCATCTGCACTGGAGCCCACTCATTCCAATATTCCAATTCATAAAATCTCTCAGTTACTTACAGATATTTTTCCATCGTTTCCAGTTCATTCGTGATCCTTTCTCTCCTTATAAACTGAACTCCCGTGTGCGATACACCGATGTATTGATAGTCAATGTTCTCGTGTTGTTTCTAGAGATACACAAGCGATTGACAATGCGTAAATACGCAATATTTCTTGAACATACTCTTCACTTCACCTCTATTACCGTCCATTCTTATACAGAATTCGTGACCACGCTCTCGGCGACGGCCCTCGGAATTCAGTTGGCAAAAGCAGTACACTACATTCGCAGGGTCGCGGGTTCGATTCCCAAACGGAGGCCCTTGAATTGCATTTTTCGCAACTGGTCGCAGTTGGGTCACGATAGTACATCATTCTGACACTTAAAAATGTGCAGCTAGTACACCGAAATAAGCCACTAATGTTCTGCCTAAACAACTAAAATTAAAGCATTGGTTTATTGAACAGTCTATGACACAGTGAAGAGTGATAAAAACTCTAAAATAAAGAAGTCCCTGGACATTTGACGGACAAATTTTCAGATTTAATGGCATACAGATGCTATAATAAAACATCAGGAATAAACATGACGATTTAAAATTCCCAAATAAAGAAACAATAAAACAATTGGAAGATAAAATAACTTCAGTAGCGTGATGTTTAGTAAATAATTGTCAGTTGAAGTGTAAGATGGTGTTACCAATGAGGGTAGTAAATGATAACTGTCACCTACGTACGAATATATATATTCGAAGTCGCAAGAGTAAAACACAAGAATGGCGGCTTTATTTATTACAAATATGCCTTCCGGCATCAACAGCTTGAAGCCAGAGTTCTCAAAGTATCTCAATGAGTTCAAGTGAGTCAATCTAACGACGTAAATAAATTCTTACCGACACTTTGTAAAAACGGCAGAAGTAGTAAGGGAGCTGCTTTGCCGCGTCGATAACAATGTCTTCGACTGGAGAACTGGTACTAGCTTTGTCAGGATAGATACCATACTTCTCTAAAAACATGATGTAAACAAGACTTTTAACCAAAGCAGACTGATGAGATACAATTTAACGTTGGGAAGGGGGAATTTACCCTTCCCACTTCTTAGCAAAGTGGGTATCATCCACTTCAGTAGGTTTGTGTATTAAAATTGGGAAAGGATTAACGTGTTTAGAACCGAGGTTTTATTTATATATAATTTGTCATGGTCATTCAAAGTATATTTATCAGTTGTCCATTATAACCCTAGTCGGGGATGGAGAGTTTGACGTGCGCCTTGTAACCAGACCCCCCGAGACAGCCACAAAATGAGACCTAGATGAAATTAAATTTTACAGTTTAAAAATTGAAATGATCGCCCCACCTGGTTGAACTGATTTACTCTCATGACAAATTTATTATATCCCTGTTAAACTGATAAATAGATTACAGATCGTTTCTCTTTCGTACATGTGAACCTACCTAACAGTTGTTTCATGGTGTGTCGGTCAGAGCGAGTCATTCTGCAGCATGAAGTTTTGTAAGTATCCCAAACAATCTACGGGTAAAAAAATTAGCATCGGTAAAAAAATAAACAAAACAGGTAGACAAACTGACCATGCTTTCGACTTCGTCAGATTTTTATTTATGTCTACAACAAAATTAACAGTTCTCTTCCGCCTCTGGCAAAAAAAGGAGCATAAGTGACACACAGGGTTCGTACACCTGCAAAATTTTGAAAATCCAGGACTTTCCAGGACTTATTACTGCCTTTTCCCAGGAATTTTCCAGAGGTATTTGTTGCATGTTTTATACGCAAATCAACTCAACGAAAGAACAAAGAATAACATTTTTTGTATCGTAATCATTGGCAATTTAAAAATGTTTGACCCAAGTTCAGTTTTCCACGGTATTCAAGGAGTCAGCCTAAAATTCCAGGAGTGTCCAAGGTAAGAAAAAATTCAGGGTTTTCCAGGAATTCCAGGGGGTGTACGAACCCTGGACACCACAAGTAAATGAATTGGTGCCAGATTACTCCTGCGACTGATTAAGAAGTGTTAAGGAGGCCCATCTTGAAAATATAACAGAAACTGGTGAGAACGATCTCACTGGGCCAAGATTAAAAAAAATAGACACTCATATAGTGCATAGGGCTATGCCAGTTTCGTTACAATAGAAGATGAGACTTGAGTTATAAAGTTTGTTAAAAAGTACTAATGATCGACAGACAGAATAATCAATAAACTATATAGTCTCAAAAAAAAAAAACCCGAAACCATATGGGTGGTCTCTGGTTGTTGGACAAAATCTTGCTTAAAACACTTCATTGCTCGTAAATATTGAAAATCCAACAATTCTACAATATATGTACTCATACTTTTCTCTTTTGTACTTCAGTGACCTACACCATGTAATTTTGTAACTACTGATGTCAAATTTATTGCAACCCTTTTCTTCTCATTTTGGTATAAATTTTTCTTCTTCTTCTTCTTCTTCTTCTTCTTCTTCTTCTTGTAGTTATCATTTGTTTATTATACCAGTAAGTTAAATACCTGTCTAAACACTAGATGCTGCGTGAGCTCGCTGCTTAATTTTTCATTGGGCATGAAAACCTAAAGATAAAACGAGACATTAAGATAACTGGGTAACCACTAGACAACACTTATCTCCAAACAAAAATTACATAAATGTTAACGAAACCATTTCGTACGAGTCACCACTGGCATGAAATATCCACCATGCAGCAACCACTGTTTTCAATTCAAAAATTCGGTTACCTCCTTTCGAAGATAAAGCTTCCATCCTACATTCTTATAAGTCAAGTAAGGTCCTTGACATTTTCGATAAAGTTCGGTTCGCCCACTCTTCTCTGTCATCACTACAGTCCACGAAGTGGTCGCGAGATCGACACTTGGAGTTTGAAATGTTCTTGCAGAAGCAAGGCGTGTTTGGGACACAGACTTCGGAGAAGATGCAGTAGTTTTTTGGTTGTGTAAGGCATGAATCACTGACGTTACTCCACCATCAATGTGATTGCCGTTCACAAGAGGTGATGGTGGTGGTGGGTTGAACACGGCAGGGGTGGGAGTCTTGTGTGCTGGGGAAGGTGGTAACGGATGACGATCTCTGAACTCGGATGGGAGAGGGATTTCATCTCTTGATTTCAAAAATGTGTTGCTGACGCCAGGAGTTGGATGGGAGGAGTACCGCTTCGGTTTATTTCCTAGGTATTCGGAACTGTTAGAGATTTGTCTTTGAAGGGGTCTCGTCCGGGTATTCTGTTCAGGTATTGATGTTTGTCTATATAGTTGATCCTGTTGCTCTTTCAGCTCTCGCTGTCTCTGTTGTTCTTTTTTTAACGTGACCAATTTTTCCGAGAGCCTCGTCAACTCTTGTTGCCTCTCCGCCAGTTTTCTCTCCTGTTCTTGTAACTTTCGCTGCATCGCTGCGTCGTCATCTGAAGTTTGATAAAGTCGCGGTTGCTGGTCGTTACTCATCGGCACCATCATCGGCATGGTGTTCGGCAAACCTTGCAAAGTCATGCCATTTGTCATAGGGTACTGGATCGGAATGTATCCATTTATACCTTAAAAGTAAGGGTAGAACATAGTTCTGTCATTGCTAAGCCATACCGTGCAATATCACTCCATATCATATGTTACCATACACTACCATACTTTACCACACCATATTCCATATCATGCCGTATCATCCCATTTTATCTTATATCATACCATATACCATACCACGCTGTGCCAGACCACACCATTCCATGCCATGCCTTGTCAATACCATATCACCGAGTATCTCACCATACTCTACCATACCACACTATACCAGATCATAATGCAATACCATACAGCACCACACCGCATCACATCATACCAAACTACCATTCTATTCCAAACCATGCCACTGAATACCATACTGAGCCATACTATACCACACCTTACATGTCGTGACGTGCCGGGTTGTACCAAACAGTACTACACACATATCATACTATTCCCACATCATACAACACAATACCAAACTAAATCAAAGAAAACCATACCATAGCATACGATACCAAGACATACCACACCGCACCATATATGCCATGGCATGCCGGCCCATACTGCATCATACCATACCAGACCATACATACTCCATATCAAACTATTACCACACCATACAACACAACATCACACCAAACCAAAAACAATATCACTAGGCGGTACGAGTGACCTCGAAGTTCCTCCTATTATAATAACTAACCTTATAAAATATAACTAGGCAGTACGAGTGACCTCGAAGTTCCCCATACTATAATAAATAACTTGATATTAAAAAACAAACACTTAGTCACCTGGTGTCATGCCAGGCACAAACGGTTGGTAAGGTAAACCTGATGCAGGAATCATTGTTCCGCCATTCGTCATGCCGTTGTTCAACAATACAAATGTCGGACCGTTGACCCCCGAAGGTAGCCCACCGTTCACAAATGCCGAAGGAACTGCAGTGCTGGTTGTTGGTGGTGTGGAGGACTGGGGCGAAACATATGAACTCCGATGCATTTTCCCGCCACCTTTTATTGAGCGAGATAGAGCGAACTCGTCACCAAGGTCATCCACGTTAGAAGATAGAACGGGGTTAAAAAGACTATCAACAAACTCATTCAAGCCATGCTCGGTTGTCGGTATGTCACTAGATGTCCTTGGTTGATCCCTCGAGCCCTGGTGGTAAATTTCACCTGAAAAGGACTTCTCTCGTTCTTCGGGTACTGCCCAAGATTTCCTCACGCGTTGAGCCCTCGCTTCGAGCTCGCTCGCCATTCGATCTGTCTGACCGATACTGGTCCTTTCGGCTCTCCTCAGTTCCAATTTCATCTCCTCTTTTTCCCAACTTTCGCTCATGCGTTGTGCTCGCTTCGTTACCGCGTCCTGCAACTCCGACTGGTAGGCCAACTTTAGTCGTGCCTCCTTCGGCACAGCACGTAGCTCTGCGGCTCTGGACTTCATTTGTTGGTCCATGAGGTCCTCAGGTCGTGTAAGAATGCCGTCAACTTCGGTCGTACTTTCACGAGTCTGTTTCATCGACATTGCCTTGTTTTTGATCTCGTCGAGGGAATGAGTGGAGACCCGAGGGACGTTTTGAGTTTGTTTGCTTTGCTCGCGTTTTACTTTTCTAAGTCGAACCTCCATTGGGTCTTGTATAGGAGGTGGGGGTGGAGGTGGAGGTGGGGGAGGAACATAGAGGGATGTTCCAGGAGGGACGTTTGCGGAAGGTTCGAGAACTGGTGGTGGCTTGGGCGGACTCGGGATGGTTGTAGTAGATAGCGAGATCGGAGTGGGGGCCTGTGGTGTACTTGGTAAAGTTGGAGGAGGAGGAGGAGCTACTTGGGGTGGTGATGGTATAGAGGTGGGAATAGACGGAGGTGGTGATTTTGGAAGAGGAGGAATGACTTGTGTGAACCTATTTGTAGTGTTTGGTACACCATCTGGTAAGGTGATATCGTAATCTCCTTCGATGAAAGCCTGGGAAATGTCAGCGAATGTTTCCTTTCTCTCACGTTGTTTATGAAGACTAAGAAAAGACAAACGGTCTGTGTTAAAATTTTCATGACAATGAGCTTCGTTACATTGGAGAAACAATCAGATTTTCGCTACAATGGGTCAGGTCGTAGGGTAGATTACCTCAACTTGTTTTGTTTCTTAGGTCTGGTTAAATGACCTCTACAGAACTCGATTGCGGATCCCTGCTACTTTTGTATTGCCCGAAATGTCCTCAATTGGCCGTGCCATCTTGGTAGGTCCTCTGATCGGTAATACCATGTAAAACCATTCAGAATTATCTTCAATGGGTAACCCGTAAAGATGTACGAACTTAGTGAAATTTTTGGTTTACCTACAAGTGTTTTTAGCCTTCAAACTCGTCACCAAACTCACTATCCTCTCAAATTTGGTTCCATGCCCCTTCTCCACCTCATGAAACACACCTGCATGGCCTGAGATTTGTTTCCTACCTATATCTGGTTTTTTTCCTGGCTGAGAATCTAACAAAATGGCAGACTTTTGAGGACATTTTCGTTTTCCAGCTACACAGAGGTCAAAATACAAAAGTAGAGTGCTGCGTCGGCAGTACTGAAGGGCTTGCAGATAACTAAAATGTTTGGGAAACTGCCGGGACGTAAGAATGGACAAACTGACGTTCCGAGCGAAGGACCTTCGTCTGACTGAAACGTGAGAAACGTCAGTTTCGTCACACTTACGTTCCGGCAGTTTCCCAACTCTTTTGGTTATCTATACAGAGGTTAGTGGTCTGAGTTTCGCCATGACATGTCACTCTCCAGAAATTATCTCCAATTATGAGTTGCTTATTAACTAATTATATATATTAATTAACTAATTAATATTAATTTAAATTCATTAAATAATTTTTAATTAATTTAAATTAATATTAATCATACATTAATTAACTAATTATATATTAATTATATATTAATTAATTATATGTACTTTTGTGCATAACATTAACCTTTAACACCCAATGTCCGATATGTTGGACGCCAAAACCAAAAGAACAAACGAGAGAACAAAGAACAAAAGAAAATCAGGTGTTGAAAAGTTACGGCAGACAGGTGCTGAGAGACAGCTCCATCGTTACCATTGCAAACACTCAAATACATACTCTTCGAATGCTTGGATTTTTCTTGGTCCAACGTTGAAAGACATGTCAATGGAAATGACGGACGGTGAGCAGGAGACTGGGAACGATGGAGGATATTCAAGCTCTGCTATCAAGTCCATGACGTAATCTGATCCGGCCAATGTGTAGTGACAGTAGCCGACATTAATCATGTCCAGGCTCCAGCCTCCATGATATTCGACCACTCCCCTGAAAGTAAAGCGAAACATCTTTGGAAGAATGAATTAACGAAGAACTATTGAAAACGTGCAGAAGGAAAGTGATGGAATGGGAAACAAAGGGATAGGAAGGTTAGGGAGAGAAAGCACGGGTAAGGAACATGAAGGGAATGGTTAAGGGAATAGAAAGAGAGAGGAAGGGAAGTGGAGGACAGGGGCTGGAAAGGGAAAGGGAAGGAAAGGGAGGCGATGAAAGTAAGAGAATGAATGGGAAGGATGGGAAATGTAAGAGAAGTATAGAGATAGCAAGGGAAGATAGGGGAAGGAAATGGAATGGAAGGGATACAAGGAAGCAGAAGGAAAGAGATGGGAAGGAAAAGGAAGGGGAAGGAATGGGAAAAAAAAGAACTGACGTACAAACGAAGACGGAACATGAGAACTAAGACAAAAAAAAAAACACCAGAGATTAATAAAAAATACAATGAATTTTCGACTTACTTCTCTTTTAAAATTTTCGTTGCTACTTGATCGCCTGTGCTAGTTGAATCTACTTCAAGAGTAATTTTTTCACCTTAACAAATACGAAACATTCAATTGCAGGGGAATATATACAAAATATTGACAACGTTTCCGTCCTGGGTGACATTAAAATAAGAGCTAAATATTGGTGTCAGTAGAAACAGAAGAACGAATGTCTGTCAACATTATTTCTCGATCTCAAAAGGCTTTCGCCCATTAATTGAATTGTGTACTCATTTCAAGGAGCCTTCACGTATTGGCCTCTACGTATGGCGAATCAACGGCACAGTAGCAAGCTTACCGTCAGCAGAATTGACTTCTAACGCCATGTTTGTTTTCTGTTTAATGGCAGCCCATTCCAGAACGCACGGGGGATGTGAACGTGAAATGCTGTGGCGCTGTTTGTCCCAACACAGTAACTTGTGTTGACACACGTTCTTGTAGCCATTGTAAGCGTTGTCGGAGCAGTGTCTGAAAGAAAGATAGGTTGAATAAAACTACATCTTGTTAAAAAATGTGAGTCTAAGATATTTATTGCGCAAAGCTGTCAACAACTTTTTCTATTCATACGATACGAGGTTCTTTAAAATAATCAAATCAGGGTACTTTAGAGCTCTAACTAACTTAAAACATCATTCCTTTATTGCAGTTAGTATAGCATAGACAGCCAGCATCGACCCATCTTGGTCTAAACAAGCTTGAAAACCCGGCCTCGTCTTCAAAAGTGGCTTACTTCAGCAGGGACAATTTCTTGGTACGCAAAAAACTTAACAGAATAAGCTAAAAGCTAAAACTATCCTCTGCTCATACTGGCTTCAATCTCATTCCTCCCTTCGGTCCCCTCCTCAAAAGTCTTCAGTGCTATTTGTTAACGTTCCTGTATTTCCAATTCATTACGTTTCGTTTAAACCTGCCAACACACAAAGGTAACAGCGACTATCTGATGCAAGTTTTCCTTTCTATAACCTCTATGTAATGACTTCCCCTGCACTACATAGCTACTACATAGCACTTCTCTGACTCACCCTCTCCCCCAACGGGAGAAAATCAAATCATGTAAATATTTTATTTAGTTTAACATAAAACAGACTATTTGTAAGCGCAGTTTTGCAGGAAATCCACTTCTGGGCCTTACAACTTCAGCCGACAATTCGCCAGAACTTCCGCAGACAATTTGTGAAATCTTAATGTGCGCCGCACTTTCCACCAACCCTCGATCCGCCACTGGTTTTCAAGTCACGTAATTCAGGAAGTCTTTCCTTACAGTTTCACGTGGTTCAAAGGACTTACTTCAGCAGGTATTTCTCCATGGTTTCGCTTGGTTTAAAGCAACTCATACATAACGTTAACAGCAACCATCCTCTGTCTATACTCGCTTCAACACCATTTCCCCAAGTTTGGTTGCACAATTGGGAAAAGATCTCGTCTCGAAGGCTTGGGTTTCGAATGCCCTAGAAGGCAACAGATATCTTGTCAATAAAATTCCTACCTGTCAAACGTAGCAAAAGAGCACTTTCGAAACTGGAAAAAAGTCTTTAAAAAGTCGATGGTGTTTTAACCTTTTGATACATACGATGCAATGCAAAAAAACGCAACGCAAATCATGAAAATTCGTTGTCATAAATTCACGTGAACCAGTTTTGACGTTTTGCTGTTCAAAGATGGACGTTTTCTTGATTGTAAGCTTGAACTAAACTCATTAAGCCCCTCTGAGTTTGTGGTGCTTAAATTCTTTTGGAACAAACTGTGTTTCTCAAAACAGTTACTCAGTATAAAGATAACGGTATCTTTATTCATACTGGATAACCAGATCTGCTATCTGAGCTGTTCCCCCCTAGAGGTCCAGTAAGCGACATCCCTCATTGGTCCACTGTTACAACAGGAGGAAACTAGAGTACCCGGGGAAAATCTGCGATACATTATGAAGCGAAACTGAACAACGCTGTTTTAACATGTGACCAAGGTAACTTTAACCAGAAAACTGCACGGAGCCAGGACCCCCAGTTGTTCCAAAGGCGATTACGTTAATCCAGGATTAGTGGGAACTTTGTGGATGAAATACTCCTAATGTAGGAAAGAATGTTTAAAGTCTTCTGTTTGGATATTATTCAGAGATTGAAAAGTTTTCTTCTAGAAAGTTTCAATTAAAATTACTAAGCAGAACATGCAGAACAAAAGAGGCGATTAAATTTTAACCCAGGATTAGACGGTAATCGTCCTTCGAACAACCGGGCCCAGAAATCGAACTTTAGCTACAGAGGTGAGACAGGTTCACTATCAATGTGACACCCGCATCCTCATATTTAAGAAGAATTTAATGTTTAACTTTTATAGCTATACTGGCCGTTTTTAAGTGGATATCAACAAACCTTTTGAACAATGTAATTTCCCAAAGTGAACTCCCGCGCTTCCAGTATCGACCAGTCGCCCATGAAACGCAAAATCTAGAATACAGCGAGAGAAAAATTTTCAAAATTTAAAGACATGTAAGGTTACACAACGAATTGTCAATGAAAAGGTCCCCCAGCCTGTTCCTTTTCAAAATTGACCAAACTGAACGGTCCAAATTTACAAATAAGCGTCCTGATAATCTTACTTAGGAACTGGGATCTAGCTTTATGCTGTATTAAACGGACAAAGTTTCTAGGGATTTAATAGAATAGTTTCAAAAATGTGACTGATATTTCATCGTTATGATTATGAGACAACTCACCAGTTTAAAAATGGTAACAGCCTGTGCAGTATCTTCCAGTTTTAGTTTTAAAAATGAATTGCGAATTGGAAGTTTTGTGAACTTCCACTCCCTTTGTTCCTAAAGAATAACAGATTATTCGTAAGGTCAGACTCAAACGCTAAATTTCTAATCTGAGTTATTCCTCATCGTATTTCACCAGATTTTTAAGGTTTTGCCGAAGGAAAATCCTTTATGTAATCGTCGTGGGTAAAAAAGTAAGGGCGAGAATGTACGAAACCTTCGGGTTACGATAGTTTCCGATTGTTCTCTGGAAGTTTTCAAGACGGCGTCCGAATCGAGTCCATTGTCGCGTTACGTTGGCGTGACGTGCTTTCCATGAACAGCCTGTGCTTACATGCAGCGAGTGCTGACTTAGACAAGTTCTTACTACATTACCAGCAAAAACCTTTACGCCCTCGAAGAGTGTCTATTTTTTCATGAGTTCACGTGTGGTCCGTACATAAGTAGAGCGCGTGCTCCACATGTGTTCCCGGCGTATCCCACATGTGTTCCTGAGGTAATAGTTCGTTGTCAGAAGTGAACTTACAAAGTTCCAACTTTAAAATACATTTTTTCACACGACCATCCATGCGGTTTTTCATTGATTACGATGTCTGAGTCAGTCGCTTGATTTTGCCGCCTAAAAGTGATATTATTCGATTAACTATTCTTGCTTTTTTTGATTGGCTGAAAGACAGCTACGTCACCTACAAATAACTGCCTACAGTTTGCCAGTGCGTATTGATTGAGCAATGTTGTTTTGATGCAAATGATATTCTGCTCATGCGCATTCGTAAACAAGGTTCGTTGGGACAAATAGTTCGGCGAAGTCTCCAAAAAAAGTTTAAACTAAAGAATAAGTCGACGAACAAAACAATTATTGAACTCGTTTATCACAAGATATCGTTATTTGTTAGTGTCTGGCAGGTTAGTTAGGGAATTAAGAAAGCATGACGCGGCCTTGTAAAAAGTTCTGTCCCAAATAAAATAAACGAATAATTTGGGGTTCCTTGAGTATTTCTCGTGTCGTCCTGGCTCCACGTAAGAGATCACCACGAAAAACATTTCCATAATTTCACGACGAAACCGGTCCTTATGATGACAAGAACGTTGGGCTGTGTGTGACGAAAAACGTTAATCCACCAACTAAAATTGCTTGGAAGATTTTAGCACAAAGAAAAATGACGTCCTAAGTTTAGCAAGTTAGTTTGCTTCACGGCCGTAAAATTTCGAATACTTTGCTTACTGGCGTCAGCGTTGCAGCATTCTTAAACTCCCTATTTGCCGATGCAGAAGGCTGGGGCAAATAATTCATCTGCTCGCCACTCACAAATCTCGAAATTTTTCTCGAAATCGTCGAATAATTGTTTATTATTCCATTATTACGATATCCACCTGTTTTGACATGTGATCCGCACGTGAAGCCATCCACTAGTTCTAACGGATCTGATTCACGAGAAAAGTTCTCAGTGCAATGTAGGTAGTTCCAGTTCCCATAGGGGGCAAATTTGTGTTACGCGGAAAAAAATAGAATTTAAAAAAAATTAGAATTAGAGCTAGCAGTAATGCAAACCGAACTCAGCAATATGAATAATTAGGTTCACTGCAAATCTTGACATTGTGTCCACATGTAGGCTTTTTAGAAGAATAAGTTCATACTTTTTAACGGTAGATTGTACAGTTTTAAAATTTACCTGGAAGTACAGTTGGGAAAATTTCGAAAATTTGAAAGAATCTACATCATTTGGTAAATGTGAAATGCGATAATTGTGTTTGACGACCTCCGTAGTAGCGGGCACAACGGATCGTTGGAAAGTAGAAAATTCCCATCCTAAAAAAAATACAATAAATGTCAGTTGAAATAGGAGTTACTGTATACTATTATACGTTGTGAACCCTCTCAAATTCTTTCAAATATCTGGTAGCTGGAAAACTGACCGGTCTTAAATGCAAACAACTTTTCGTTTTTCATGGTTTTAACAGAGAATCTCTAAGGAAACGCCAGCACGAAATTGCACTTGAACCTTCGTAGTTTTCTGTATTTCTTTTGCGAAGAACAACCCTTATTTTGAAAGACCTTGCGCATTTTGTCCCTGAAATCTACATAGGGAGTAGAACCTTAGTTTTAAAGTAGTTTCTGATAATTTATCAGATTTGCTACGAAAGAACACAGCAGTGACATCAGTAGGCCTGGTGAAATCTAAAGTTTTTCAGTAACTATATCATGGCTGCTATAAGTTTCTACTATAGGACTTCTAACGGTATAATCTCGTAGGCGCAATTGTAGTCCCACGCAAAGCTTCCCAACAATATAATTGCTGTTGCATATTTCTAGTACCAGACTTCTAACAGCAAAATCGAACAGTCATAATCGTAGCACCCTAACGGTACGTTTACACACTGCAATTAATCGGACCGATTTTTAATAAAAAGCAGGTAAATTTGAGTCCATGGAGCATTCTGATGAATAATTCTCAACTTAACATGCATCTAAGCCAGAAATTGCCCGGATTAATCGCAGTGTGAAAACCCAGCCTAATAATGACATGATAGCAACACCAAGTCTCTAGTTCCAGACTTCTCACGGCCAAATCTCTTAGTGAACTTGGCAGCTGCGGTCACATGTACAGCATCTCCACTGATGGCAATGAAGAAACGAACTTATTCTGTAGACGTAAAAAATTCCATTAATGCATACTACTCACCAGGTAATTTGGTAAACACCAGGGCCAAGTCAGTCGTGATTTCTAGTTGAGTGACGTCTGTGAGCGATCCTTTGTCTCGTTCCTAAAACAAAATATACCACACCCACTCAGCAGGGTACCCAGGGTGAGAAAAAGTGGGTGGAGAGAAGGTGCACGACTGTAAATTATGTAATATTCTCTGCTTACATTCTCAGAATTAACCCCTTGGTGCCATATGCAGTCACCAGTGACCGATGGAAGTTAAGTATTTTACTGGGGCTAACGTCAGACTGTCTTACTGGGGCCAACGTCAGACTGTCTTACTGGGGCCAACGTCAGACTGTCTTACTGGGGCCAACGTCAGACTGTCTTACTGGGGCCAA
>JBAHVQ010000456.1:1201542-1213293 GCA_036872915.1 Nanipora kamurai | reverse complement strand
AGTAACAAGGGTCCAGGGGGGAGCCTGCAGAGAATGTTTCAGGTGTGTGTATGCCCCTTTAACCTTCAATCAACACTTCTTTTTGCCGTTTTTTTGTCAAAACATGCAACAGAGTAATACCGAGCTTATTTGTTACTAGTTATGCACAAACCACATAACAATTCATTAATTGACAATCCAAGGACCTGACTGAAAATCTTACAGTACTTCTCCCTGAACATTTTTTATCCCTTAAATTTGGAAAATATACTAAAAATTCAACCTTGCTGACACATGTGGGGTCCTACTGACTGTCCTACCAGCCACTCCATGGTGCTGAGATTGATGTCAAAACCTAAGTAATCTCTCTCATTTTCACAAACTGTGTGAATTGATTTCTCATCTCAGGGAAGTTTAACTATTACTTTCCACTCTCCAACAGAGGATAATGACAAATAAATTATTCCCTATAATTAATCTCAAAAATTTCCATAATTATTGGAAATTCCTCATGAGCACTTACTCCATTTTTATCATGTCTTCCAAGCCATTTGGTCCAATATTCATCAGGGGTTTGACGAGGTGAGAATGTACAGTGTAAACCTTAACAAGTAGTTAATGATACATTGTTAAGTTTTAATGTAACTACCCTAACCAATTTAGATAGACTTCACATCAGTAATTATGAGGCTGTGCAATTAAGTGTAACCAACATGATCCAGCATCATGCATGATGTACTGTAACTTAGAATGAAATTATTCATGCTGTCATGTTGCATGATAATGCTTCCACACTCTCTCTACAAGGAAAATAATATTATCACATGTCCATTAAAGAAAATGTATTAATAAAGAATTTCAGCATGATGTACACATTACCTCTTTATTGTCATCCAAGCGGACCTTTACATGTGACCCAAGGACTGACACCACAGTACCAGGCAGAAAGTAGCCAACATTGACATCCACCCATACGGATGAACCCTAAAAGGTTACAATTAAATTTAAGAATCGTAAATTTTGTTACTAATGGTATGTCTAACAGAACGCAAGAAAAGGATGAGAATTAATACCAATATATTGGTAATACCAGTTTGTTAACAAATATCATATGAACTGTAGATGCTAATTGGCTATTATTGTACTGCCATTAGGTAATAGTGATACTGTTTTTGGAAATAAAACAAAACAAGTATGCATGCTGAGAGCATGTTAGGTCACTCTGGACATTGCTTTACCAAAAACACATGCTTTAGATATAATTCTGGTTTCAAATTTCTTATCTAATAGAAAATCATGCACAACACCATGGCTTTTTGCTTGTAAACTTGCACAGTATTCTGCTCCTGAACTAAACAGTGAATTGCAACTTGTTTTGTGTCACAAGTTCACTCATTATTGCATGTACAACATAATACTTAAGACGCTACAAAATATACAATAATATTGCAGGCATAGGCCTCCAGTGTGACAAATGCCACTTGTGTAATTCAGTCTTGTCTGAAAAATGACTGGTCAAATGGTTAGAAAATAAACAGCTTGAAAATTACCCTTTTTTATTATTATGTGGCTACTTTTGTTACTGGGATTCTAAAGGGGTAGGCTTGCACAGCTGTGAATCCCCATTGACATTTTTGAATGTTGATTTCAGGACTGCTTGTCAACTTGTTTCACAAAGATACTGGATTCTAATGATATTCATTTGTTATTTTATTATTTCATATTGGTTGATATCAACAATGTATTGATTAGGATACACAATCTCTAATATCATAAGGTATTGTCCTACATTGGTATCCACCTCATTGCCCCTAAGCCAATAAAAACAATCCTTATCCCAAACATATCAATTGACCTTGCATTCTTCTGCCCTTCCCACAACCTTAACATCCTAAGCACTCAACTGCCTCTGGCCCCTGCCCACATCTGCCAGGAAATAATTTAATTATGAAGTCACTAAGGTTTGAGAACTTTTGGCTAGTCAGACAAATGGTGGTAATCACTTCATATTCGTTTATTCCCAAAGTAGGCTTTTTGAATTTTAATCTTTTATTTTGGCATCAGATTTTTTAAAGATGTGTGGAGAGTAATGGGTTAGAATATCATTTATATTTGCATTAGCCTAATAATGTCAATGGGGCTAAAGTTGGCCACAGAAAATTAAACTCTAATTTCTTGGTCCGAATTAAACATTTGAAGTTTTGGGAAATTTTTAAATCTAAGAACTAAAGACATCACTATATCAAATAAACCTCATCACTAAAGCCCCCATTGTCACGCAAAGTGAGTGCCTGAATTAAAGTTTAGTGCTGAACTTCAGCTCTAAACAGCTCTCTCATAAAACGAAAGTGGCAATTGAACAATTTCTTACAATTCGCTCAAGATAAAACTTCAACGCCATTATCTCTAATTTGATTATCAGACGACAAAGAATCTTTCAACGTAACATTTTTAAATCAAATGAGGCCTTTTAATATTGGTACAAAAATCATTAGGAATCTCAAGTACGCACTCAAACAGGTAATGAACAAAATTATGCGGGGAACTGCAGCCACTGAACCATACCAAAAATTATAAAATAGGGTCATGCGAGGTTGTCACAAACAGCAATCCAAATTCATGCGAAGGTTGTAGTTTTGTTGAACTCCTCAACACAAGATCTTAATTACAAGAATGATTTTTTAAGGATACGTAAAACTTCAGCGAAGGAACTATTACAAAAATAGGAAGAAAGTCAGAAAAACTGAAAACTATAATTTTGATTCCAATATTTCGGAAAATTACCCGCTGTGAGGTTGAATTTAGGGTTTTCTGCCAAAATATGAATGGCAGTTTGTCTGAAATGCTTTGTACCTATCCGTTGGTCGACCGAAATAACTCGCTTCTCCAGAACTAGAAGTAATTTTCCACGGCAGCTGTCAAGTAAAAGTGTCTCCTAGACGTGGAAGAAGCCTCGTCAAGGCAACAGCTCATGCCAGCACCCTGCCGTACTCAAGGATTATAAATTCACACGTTTCAATAATCTCACTTCGGAAAATATCTATCAAATATTAACTAAGCTTTCCCGGACGAGCAGTGACAAATCAAGTGGGTTTTTTTATTTGATTTTTTTCCGAAATGAGAATCATCTCCTTAACTGCGACTTTAACTCTAGTGTCTGGAAGAAATCAAATATCAAATGAAATTGCTTACACGTATCTTCGGTCAAACAGCGAAGACACACAAATGATTTTAGTCTTAGGGACACAGGGACACTATCCAAAGTTTAATAAAACTTTGTTCAGTACATCAAGCAAACGAGGTCCTGTCAATGCTTCCAGCAATAGTCAAAAACATATTGCAAACATCAATCTATGCCAAGATGTGGCTCTTACGAGGACTAAGTGCGCTCTCCAAATTCATACCCGTAAAATATTGGTTCAGGTTTGTATTCTAACCCTCCGAAATATGAGAACTTTCTCGAGACATAAGCCTTTTAATTAAATTAGTCTAGCTCTGTAACAGACAATTTATTGACCAAGCGAACTCATCAAACTTCGACCTATTTTAGCTTCGCCCGCGGAAGAAACCTAAGTTGAGTCCTAGCCTGGAAAAACTTAAAAATAGCCTTATTTCAAAAATCCAAAACCGTACTTACAATGTCAACAACATCCATACTGTTTGCCCTCTATATAGGTGTAAACGATAATCGTTTATCCAAGTTCAAATGAAACATAATCCATATTGTTTACGTATTGACAGATGGAGTTATACGATGCCGCATCACCTCGGCTTCCCTGCCGCCTGGTCAAATCCCACATAGTGCTAAACTATTTTTAGATCGGGATAAGCTCGTGATTTTCACCTGTTTCTACGCGACCCACGCGTGGGTGTCAAAACAAAACCAGCGGAAGCATTGTTCATCATATCTCAAATTGGGCAAACTATTTTTCTGGAATATTCTGGATTTGATTTAGATCTGGTCTGATCAAAAACTGTACCAAAAAACGTCTGTTTTAAGCACATTTAAAACTTTATAACTGAATTTTATTATTGTCATTATTAATATTATCATTAATATTTACTACTTTTTTATTGGTATTATTACTAACGGATTTTTAAACACGATATCTTATCATTGTGTACATATCTGTTAACAACAGGTTAAAAGGCATGAGGTGAGAAATCAAACGACCAAATAAAACTCGAAAGATTCAACAACTAGTCTCAATATTCCTCTCCCTTTCGGCGCAAGTAACTGACTCAGGAAATTTACTTGAAGGATACTTGAACCACCGTCTTGCCAATCACAGTTCGACATAACGGCCTCAAAGTCCAATTTATCAAATAAATTTTCTGTTTCAATTGCTTACTCCGGTGGTTATCACTTACGGCAAATTCCAGCTTTTTCGCGCTAAATTACATTCGAGCGCCATTCGCGCAATTTTTTAACATGGGGCCTGAAAACGAGAATCCGTTGTTTTCAATATGGCAGGTCAAGGGACGGTCGAAGGAACCGAGTCAAAAGTAACTTTACTACCCGAATTAACTGACAAATTACGAGAAATAGGCCATCAAGCTATTTGGTCTTTGTCTTCTTGCAAACCTGGGTTCGGAGTCGAGCAATTACGAGACGGAAACCTCGAGACATATTGGCAATCAGATGGACCCCAACCTCATCTTGTAAACATTCAATTCCGTCGCAAAACTTTGGTTGAGAATGTTTGCATTTTTACTGACTACAAGTCCGACGAAAGCTACACCCCGAGCAAGATCTCCATTCGTGCTGGAAACAACATTCAAGACTTGCATCAAATTGAACTCGTTGAGCTAGAAGAACCAAGCGGTTGGTTAATTGTTCCAGTTGGAGGCAGTGCCAACAAGCCTCTGAAAACATTTATGCTGCAGATAGCCGTTCTTACGAACCACCAAAACGGAAGGGATACTCATCTGAGGCAGATCAAGCTCCATGCACCTCCAAACGAAGTGATTTCGCAGAAAATACCAAATTATACTTCTGTTGAGTTTGCGATGTGTAGCACAATTAGGTGATATATAATGCTGCGAGGCAGACAGTAGCTGCAGACTGTTACCTGTGAAATTGAGAGACTAACAGGTTCTGATAAAATGAGGATGAGAATTAAAAATTTCTGTCTTATTTTCAATATTTATTTTACTTTTTGATTGGCTGGAAGACTGCAATGTCACCTGCAAACAAGTTCCTGTAAATATTCGCTTGTGTATTACACTCCTCCTTGGTGTGTCACCAAAAAAGTGGCAGATTGAGCAGGGGGGGTTGAAGGGGTCCAACCATCCAAGGATCAGTTGAGTTGCCCTTTTTAAATTATGCTATTGCTTATAAAAGTGAAGGAAAAAAAAAAGAAACAAATTTTACTTCAAATCCAAGATACAAAAGTAAAGGACTGTTTGGAAAGGAGTTTATGATGGGCGTTTGGATATCAGGCATGATCCAACTGGCCTACAATATCTGGTCTCAGATATTGTCAGGCAAGTGTTGAGTGCCATATTTTTCTCTGGGCCCCCTCCGAAGACTTTAGTCTCCCCCTCCAAGTTATCAAAAAATGTTGAACTAAAAAGTAAATGGTCTCATAGATCGTTTGCCTCTACCATCTATAAATAATTTATCTGCTCTTTACAGACAAATTAGAAGGATTAACTCAACCTTGCCCACTAATTTTAACCTTTTAATTGGCAAATGTGTGGGAGATATCCACTTGACGATCCAAATGGTCTGGCATTAGCCAGTAAAATATATATTGCAGAATTGCAACCATGCTAATTAAAAGATCAAATGTTTTTCTCTAACTTTTCAGTTTTACACTGAAGAAAGTAGCAATGGAACACAAAGACTTTTATTCACTATTAGATCCTTAAGGTTGGAAAATTTGCATTCAGTTTTACTTGCAATTTTTGTACATGCCCACTGCTCCTTTCTCAAATCAAACTGTCAGTCAAGTACCAAATCTATAAATTTTAGGACAGCCATGTTGGTATCCACATGCCATGGTAACTAACAAGATTCTTTTGTTAACATGCCACCATGGCACAAGCAACCCACCAGTAGGTTGTAACGAGCTGCAGGTCATACCCAAGTGCTGATTTAACTGAGGCAAACAAAACAAGAAGAACAATATGAAAGCCAGTGGGTGCAATTTCTACTGATCTTCATATATCAATAACTGTTCCTATTTAAAGAAAAAAACATGTCCAAATTTGTCCATACCAACAGTTAAAAAGTTTTGCAACCAGGACAGGCAGTTGCAAGTGGTTTGAGATTTCAAACCAAGCTTTAGTTACTTTGTTGCAGTTCTCTTCCCCAGTCTGAGATTTGCCTGTTGAACTCTAACTGCCAATCAATGTAAACTATTTCGTTTCCAAGCGACATGGGAACGAGTCAAGGGGCCAGGGAATACGAATGAATGTAACCCCCCCTTTAGTTTTTGACCATAATTGACCACTTTCACATCTCCCATAATGCAGTTTGTTGTGGAGGTTCTTTGCATAAAAACAAAGGATTCCCAGTTCATTGGACCAACTGCTATGTGCTGGTCAACTAAAAATCCTTTGTTCTTATGCAATGAATCCCCTAACAAACTGTACTATGAGTGATGTGGAAGTGGTCAATGACCTTTTAGCTGTCAGTTCTATTTTCTTAAGCTTGATTTCCACTAGCGCAACTTTCTACGCCTGTTGCCTAATTCTTGTTTCTTACTGGCTCTCGGAAAGTCTTTCGTTCCCAGCAGCCAATGAAAAACAAGAAAAAGTCAATGCACACAGAAAATTCCGCGAGTTGAAATCAGACTTAACGCGTTCATTTTGACGTTGAGGCAAAGTCAAACTGACCGTGTAGGGAACTGAACTTAACGGCCATAAATAGAACTAACGGGACATTAGCCCTAAAACTTTGTAGCAAAGTGAACGCCGCCATTTTTTTTACCATATTTGGCCAGCTGCGATCAAATCGTCTATATCCCAGACCTTTTCTTTATTCGACGTTAGAGACTGAAGAATTGAATGTTTTCCGTTTTTAAAAATTTTTAATCATAAAACTTCGCACCTCGCATTTGGGCAAACTGTGGGTGGATTTTACCAGGATGGACTATCATTTCCCAGTCTTACATAGAACATCAGCGGTTTACTTTACAAACGTCTAGATTTATTTATGACCTCTACGCAAAAGGTCTTGTGTCCACCAGTCTCGTTTGCTATATACCATCCTCTAACAAGTTCTCAATATCAACATTAATACTTCTCGTCTGTAATCTTACCAAGGCATATCGCGAGGGCTTGTTCATGAGGCAGCCCTCCGCATGTTGGACGACCCGTGATAGTTTGTATTTCAACTGTCTACACAATATCGGATTACAAGTGATCTATTAATTACAATTAAATTGATTTATTACCACTAGCCAATTCATTACAACTAATAAAGGCTTCATTTGTCATGTAAATACTGCGGTAAGGACTCCGGAATACTCTTAGCTATAGACAGTAGACTAGTCGAACCTACAACCTTTTTGAATGCCAGCAAGACGCTTTAACCTTCTACTATGTAACCTAATGCTTCCAAGCATTAAGAAGGTTGCGTGTTCTTGAGCTTAGAGTTTCTTTGAGATATTGGTTCAATACCACAGTTTGTATTGCAAGACAGAATAAAGCCATCGACAGTTTCAAAGGGCAATTTCTGCAATACAAAACAAAAACAAATAATTACAACAAGTTCGTCTGGTCTGACGAAAATCACTTAACTCGATGACACACGGTGCAACATTGCAAGCAATGTCGCGTGACGTCACGAATCGTAGACATGAAGGGTACATTTCAAGTTGGCAAATTTTGATGAAAAGAAATCGGTTCAGAGGAGGGTAGGGAAAGTTTAACGCCAAACATATTCTTACCCAAATATTTCTTTCATGCTAACTCATGTTGTGTAAAGAGCAAAGAAGGTCACGGAACTGCCGACATTTTCCCTAGAAAAACTGACGTTTCGAGCGAAGGCCCTTCGTCAGAATGAACTGTCACGTGGACGTTTAACTCGGACGAAGGGTCTTCGCTCGAAACGACAGTTTTCTAGCAAAAATTTCGGCATTTTCCTGGCCTTTTTGGCTTTGTGCAAATCCTTCTACAATGCCTATGCATCATTCGTCTTCTATTGTCCTAATGTTGCTCGTTGGCTTCAAATCTCATTCGTCTGTGCTATTCAGTAATTGCTGTAACATTACGTGCAACGTTGCATCGTAGGTACTCGGCTAAAGGTTTGTACACACAGGACATAATGGTACGCCGTAACACTTGAAAATTAGCTCCATATTATTTTAATGATGTCGTTCGCATTAGACTCGCCACGCGAACGCTGCAACGTTGTCGCGTTCAGTTTGAACGATATCATTCAAATAATATGGTGGTAATTTTCATGCATCACAGCGTATGGTTATGGCGTCGCATTACGTGTCCATTGTATACAAGCTTTTAATCCTCGCCGTCCAGGGCGTACAACAAGTAAACCCGCTTCTCAAGGTTTAAGATACTGTCTTCAAGTTTCTCCATCAGATCTCCAGTCTTCTCCACAGCAATATCCTCAGCACTTTGTTGATAAAGATGACGATGACCCAACCAGTTTACAGCTTTCACTTTCAACCTCGCCTTTTCCCATCTCGCCGGCGGAGGTACTCGCAAAGAGACGCCTTTCGCTCTACCCAGACCGAACCACGCGCGAAACCGCGCAAGAAAGAAGTCCACCATCTCATACTCGTTCGGAGTCGAACCACACTGGAGTTTCACTCGATGGTATGCGTCGTCGAGGATGGCCATGAACATGGTGATCAAGATCCAACTGACGAATAAAACAAACGTGAAGAAAAACAGTGGGCCAATCACGCGATTAATGTTCGAAAGTTCAGCTAAAAACTGACTCTTTCCCAGGATCACGCGACCCAGCGACATAGTGCCCCACAGGATGGACTTAAAGCCTGCGACGCTCTGGCCGAATACAAGGCAACCAACCATGACGTAAGCGAAAAATACAATCCCAAACTGCACTCCAAACATGACAAGGGCCGGTCTGGCTCTTTTTAGTGTCATGCCAAATAAGGAAATGCGTAAATTAAAACGCATCAGCTTCGTGAGCTTGATAGTCGTCAAGCAGACGATTACTGCTACGACGCCATTGAAGACCTTGGGAAAAAAGAAGAGAGAAGAAGGTGAAATATTCACTAATTATCCTTATCAAACTCACTAATAATTCATGACGAAAACTCAAAAGAAATTAATGTTTAATCAATAGCTGTAAATCAGATACAACATCGTCCTGATTTACATAAATTTTTTTCCTCATTCTACCAAGCTGAAATCACTCCAACTTGAAAAATAGTTTGAAAACATGACTATTTAGATGCGTTCGTTGGATAAGTAAGATAAAGCATTCGCATCCGAGCTGCTCATGCTTTATTTATATAAAGCATTCGCATCTGACATGCTCATGCTTTATCACGTGTACAGTTATGTCCGAAAATGTACAATCCAATACTAAGAGTACACAATGCAATTAAAGTAACTTAACTTTACGTGAACACATAACGGAGCATGCACGGCACAATATAACACAATAAAATACAGTTCCATGCCATACAATTCAATACAGTACAGTTCGTTATAACGCAACACAACCATCACTGCCATACATTACAACACAATATTTAAAACACAAAGCAACACCATACAATTCAGTGTATTTCGATTCAGCACGTCACAATGCGATGCATTACCCTAAAATTCAGCACTATACAATACACACAATACAATGCAACACAACACGAAGGAATGTAAAGTAATTCAATAAAAACATACAATACAAACCATACAACATAATGCATTATAATACGATACACTATAATGATGTTAGATGTTACGATATACTGTAATACAATACTATACACGATAATACAATAAAGGTCAATGCACTCCAGTGCTATACGACACAATAAAGTACAATGTAATGTACAATACAAAATAATGCAATACAATACAAGAAAACACAAAGTAGGACAGCTCAGCACGACACAAAAAATGTGATAGCAATTGTCACAGGCTGAATACCTCGTTCCAGTAGGTCGTGTATTGGAAATTCACGAAATCTCCTTCACGGTCTCGTACTCGGCGCATAAGGGCAGTAGTCATCTCAATTCGATAAATATATACGCCAATAGCGGCAAGGGAAACCGTAACTATTGCGAAGTCAATTGAGTTCCAGAACGTCTTGAAATAAGCTACCCCGTTATGGTATAATTTCTTCAAGGTGACATACAAATAAGCGACGATGAATAACACAAACACCACCTCGCACGCGAAGATGAAGAAGGCAAAACCACCGACGTACATTTTAAGTCGCATGGGTTGAATTTCTCGGCTATAGAAAACTCCGCCGAAGCTGGGGAACTCGAAGAGAAGCAATATCGAGGCGAAAAGGTTGACGTTTGCATTGTACACTGTAAGTTCAACAAACAATGCTCTGCTGTGTTTTTCCAGCCAATCAAGTGCTTGCATATTGTTGGTTGTGTCGTTGTTGGTATCCCCTGGAGATAGTTCAACGACGTAGCCGCTTCCACTGTAGGTTGTGAAACGACCCCAGTAGGGGTAACCATCCAGTTTGCGCCAGCTTTGAAAGCACCAAGGCGTTTTCTTGTCTTTGAGAGCATTACTGGTTTTGTTCCATCTCTTACCGTAACAGGCCTCGTCTTGGTCGTACATCGAATAGTCTTGAGCGCAATGGTCACTGATGCGTTTTAATTTATCAGAAACAGTGCAGGAATCTTGGGTAGGAAAGAGATATGGAATTTAGAGATGCGTAAGCAATGTTTACATTTCAAACAGCAAGCAACAGCAACAAATAACAAGTTGCAAATGACAAGTGAAAGTTCGTTAAGCTCAAGAGCTCAAAAGAACGATTTCTGAGACCAAGACTGTCATTTTAGCTATAATCAACATTGACTCTTTACAATGGGTATAACCACAGTAATTTTATTTTGGTAGAAAAATATTAATCAATACGAAAAGAATTATTTTGATTTATTATTGGTAAGAGAAAAACGTTAGGATAAATAAAGTCAAGAAAAATGTAAGATTGCAAAGACAAACACTTGTTTGTTGAGACCTGAATGTAGTTCTTCGAAATCGACTGATCCACCTGACGCAAAGACAATGTTGTCAGCACACTACAGTAACTGACGCATACAACTACTTTTAAACTCATAATTCATGCGAAGAATTCAAAAGAAATTAAGGTTTATTTCTGTTTACCATGATACAGAACTGATTAAATAAACTTCAAAAACTCATGAATAATTTATGAGCATTTTAGGCTATCGACTCACCGATGATACATCACGTGCATGGACTTTATATCTGATAAAGCATTCAGAGCTTTTTTTTCTCAAGCAGAGCTTGTTTTTCTCATATGCTAATATTTTCCTCCAACAATGTGAGCCATTGCTTGAACTCCGAAGGGACAAGCTTTTTCGGGTTCATCTTTGAAGCCGTTCAATGAACTCGCAGTTTTTTATCTCAGCGTTTTATCGCAGTGTTTTACTACTCGTTTATTAAACATTACATCAGGTTCTGCATCACATTTAAAAACACTACCGTCTGTGACGACTAGTGGACGTTCGTTAAGCTCGTTCTCTCAGAGAAACGACTTTTGCTGAGAGAATGAGCTTGACGAACGTCCACTAGTCGTCTGAGATTTACCAAGCTCCCACATGAACTGAGTTCGTGTTC
>JBAHVQ010000456.1:1178035-1201442 GCA_036872915.1 Nanipora kamurai | reverse complement strand
CACCATCTGAGTCGTGGTAGCTCAATGGTTAGAGCATCTCACCGGTCATCAGAAGGTTGCGGGTTCGATTCCCGTCTGGGGCTCGGAGGTCGTTTTTCTGAGAGAATGAGCTTGACGAACGTCCACTAGTCGTCTGAGATTTTCCAAGCTCCCACACTACCGTCTGTATCAACCAGTTTGGCATCAGGTCTCGCAATCTCAAATGAAACTTTTATGGGTATAAATAACTCGTTTTAACTTTTCTTTCTACTAAATATTAATCTATAATGTAGTAATAACGGTAGTTTTGTAAGTGGTTTACAAACTTCGTGTATATATACACTCGGGATATGTACACTCGGCTTTGCCTCGTGTCCGTACACCCCGATACAGAACGGCCACTCATTTTCTTAACATTACGAAGAAGTTAGTTACCCCTGACACATGCAAGACCGTAGTGTTGCTCTTGAACGTAATATGCCAATTTATAATAACAAGATCACTATAGATACATATTACATTTACAACATACTAAATCATATCGGTACACAACGCACCATTTTTCACCCGTAAAAGCCTCATCCTTGCGCTAGAAAGCAAGTTGTTGTAACGATCGTCCATAAAGCCATAGAGAGGAACGTCCCTTGAATTGTAAAGTGTCTCCGGAAGTGCCATTGGTATGAGGACATTTCGCGACCAGTCCCACACGTCTGAAAAGTTGGTGATCTGGTTAAGTTAAAAAAAAGTACTCAGTAGAGTAAAAAATAAAAATGTCTGCGAAGGTAAACCCATTCTCGTCCCTATATCCCGTCACTTTTCTTCGGAGTCCCAACACGAAAAGTTTTGATGCTCTCGAGACACAAACATTGGATGCCCTAAATATTAGGACAGCGTAGAAAGTTCAGAGGTGGGTAGGCTGCCGAATGTGTGGAGAAAATTCCGATGTTTCGAGCTAATGCCCTTCTTCTGAGTAAAACGGGTTCAAGAACACGTTTCACTCTGTGAATAAGGGCCCTTGCTCGAAACGTCAGAATTTTTCTATATACATTCGGTAGTCCACCAACTTTTTAACTTTCTACGCCGTTTTATATACTGCCGACGCAGCATCCTATATAAATATTAGGTCATCCTGCTGTTGCGCGACACAGGCTGTTCATCTACCTTGTCCGCGTTTGAACACGAACAAAAACATTTGAATTACTAGATATTCGTTTGTTAATTGTAATGTTAAATAAAAATGTTAACTGTAGTGTTTCCTTCCACTTACTTCCGCCAGTGTACATTAATATTTTCCTGTGTCTGTCTCCCCAGAGCCCCAAAACTTTTGGTGATGGGGGTTGAGAACGGTGACGGGATCCGGGGATGAAAATGAGGTTAACTCTACATTTGGAAGAGATACGAGAGGATTTATCTTGAACACTAAAATATGTCATCCTCTTCACCTATAGAAATGTCTAACTTGATTGTAAAATCAACTTTATTGAAGTGGCTTAGTTTATACTGGACAACCCGTTCAGCTACGGTATTCTCCCTAGAGGTCCAGTTATGGCCAACCGTCCTAAGGGTCCTTTGGGGTATAGGTGGGATCCTAAGGAAGCTTGCGGTTCCGCCACTGAAGCCAACTGGTATTCCTCTTAAACAAATATAGAATCGGAGAGATGATTTAAAAGCTGCAACGAGCACTTTGCAGTATTCGAAATCGATTTTTCATGTCCATTTTCAGGGGAGACAAAGAAGTCTGTTCAAAGCAAGATGATGGATTTTGCGATCGATTTGAAACAGAAACAAATCCTCGTTGGAGCTTCTATGATCGCCATTCAAACATTCAAGGAGTTAATTATAAATTAACCTCATCAGTGGTGGCATTTAGTTGATCCAAATGTTGAAACAGATAAATCGATCTGATATCCTTGTGGCCATAGGTAATTAAGGCGATGGTAATGGTGAACAACAAATGAACAATAATCTCGTTAACCAGACCAAGCATCTTTCTTTCTTTCAGTCTTGCTTTCCGCATCAATCTCAACTGGCTTACGTCTGGCCGCAGAGGAAGCTTCGATGATGTACCTCCGCTCTTTTCCTCTGACCCAGAATCGGAAGGTGGATTCACCAAAAGCTTTTCGTTGTCCTTGAGAATTTCGTCCCCAGAAACCCTGAACTCTCCTTCGTCGGGTTTTTTGACTAACAGAGCGAAAGCCAGAGCCAAGGCGAGCACTTTCAGAGGCTGAATTAAAAAAATATCTTCACATATGGAAATCACATTAGAAAGAAGCCACTGGAGCGACCGCCCATTGCCGAACTGCAAACCGTAAAGGATGACAACTATTGCTGATCCGAGCGTGAAGGTTACAAGGAGTAACCATGCAACATACACGAACCAGTGAGGGAGACTCGAGGGCAACCGAGGAAGGTGATCTTTGAATTTAGACCAGTGTGTCTTTTCCTGTCCTTTCTTTTTGTTCGTCGTTTTCTCGATAACTTGAGGGTATTTAGTATGGTAGATGTTAGCTTCCTCCGAACTAGATGCTGTAGTTACGAATGTCGCACTCGAGGACGTCAACAAGGGATCAGCGGGCAAGTTTGCGAAGTCTGGGGAGAGTCGATTCAAAGCGATTTCGGATTGATGGCGAGGTTTAACTGGCTTCGGTCGAACATTGCGAAAAATATACAAGATGATAACATTGACTGGAAAGACGATTAAAGAACTTGCAACGCCTATGTACACCTGGGAAAAGAAAACAGAAGGTGGTATGGCAGTGAGGGAGGACACCGGACAAATGCGCAGGAATGAACAGACACAGAGACAAAAGAACAAATAGGGAGAGAGAAAGGAGAGGGCGGAAGGATAAACGAAGTGAGGAAAGGACTCGGGCTGGGAGTATGGGAACAAGTGGACCGAGTGAAATGATGGAGGGGAATGGGGTGACGCGAGGGAAAGGGAGTAGCCGTAAGAGAAGAGGGGCATTAGAGGACAGGGGAGGAAGAGGAGGTAAGGACAGGGAAAAAATGATAGATAGACAGATTAAGACTAATTGGGACAGAGTGATGAGGGGATAAAGAATAGGTCTTGAGGAAGCAATGTGATAGACAATCGACAGAAAAATATATTTGAGGTATCAAATAATTATAACAGTTATAAATTGTGAACTACACATTTTGCCCTTCATTAAAGCAAAAGCGGTGTTCATTGGAGCGATTGTCATCTTCAATAGTGCCTTTCAAACTTCAACAACGCCAATGATATTACAATTGCGCTAAAAGTAAATTCATTCACAACAAGTAATTAAAGATTCCGTAAATTCAATAACATCAATGTAAAAAAACATTAACATTTATGGTATTTTATTAGAGTCAATCAAAATTCCATAAGAAAAATGGGGAAATCAACAAAATAAAATAAAAAGTCAATTAGCAATAACGCGTATATATTGATATATGTTGTATGAAGAAGACTGGTAATAACAATTACCAAGACTGGCAATGTCTACAGGAAATTGTTGCACAAGATATAGCACTTGAAACGTCGCTTTCAGATGTGTGCAGCTGGAGTATGCGTTCGATGGCTGAATAAAGAAGGATAAAGAGAATTCGCAGGATAACAGGGAAAGGTTAATATTGTTTTTTGAATAGCCAGAACAAGACTATATATTACAATGGCGGATACTTTGGGGTTTAATCGCTCAACTGCCAGAAGGATAATATCCAAATACTGTACATTCGAGAAGGGAGGGTTAAAAGCCCTTACGAAACTTACCTTACCTTCCTACGATATTCTCTCTCTCCTTGTTGGCCCAGTCATTCCAACGTTCAGTCTAGCCGCATACATGTGAAAACGTTTTAAATGCTATCCTGTGTAATTGTATGTGCCACATATACCCACGTAGCTTAAGTAGAAGAATGAACTCGGGTATAGAATAATGATGTTGGATGTTACTCCGAGTGACGAACCATACCGGACAAGTGGAGAAAACTCTACTTGGTCCGGCATTTTTTTAGAGTATTCTCTACTTGTCCGGCATGGTTCGTCATTCGGAGTAACATCTAACATCAATATACCCACGTATGATCGCTAATTGACTTTTTATTTTATTTTGTTGATTACCCTATTTTTCTCATTGAATTTTGATATGTAAAAAACATTAACATTTATGGTATTTCATTAGCAGTCGCTCTAATGAACACCGCTTTCGCGTTAATGAAGGGCAAAAGGTGTATTAATAATATGCTGATGTTCTCGTAACCAAAAACCAAATGCTGTGAAGCGAAGTTTCAGTTACAATGCTGATAAAATCTGGAACAAACTCCCTGATTTGACTAAGAAGAATATTTTAGAGCAGAATGGTTAGTAGTAATATTAAAGATTTTAATTACTTTTGTTATCATTATTACCATTATCGTTATCACCATTTTTATCAGTCACATATTACATTATATCGAAGTTTTTTAGGAAATCAATGCTTAATTATATTTCTGAAGTGATAGTATTCATTTTTATGTTGATACTTGTTCATATATAATATACATATATAATAAACTAACTTTTTATGTTTAAACACATTTCACTTAAATAACACAATCTAATGACAAACAACCATTTTTTTTAAATATTGCATTTATTCATGTACGGTTGTCTAGCCATTGTGTATAAAGATTCTTAAATAAATGACACAATTCTGAAAAGAAAGGGCTTCGAATCGATCTCAACGTAAATCCATGTATTTGTTACGTCGCAATTGTGTAATCTCAACGTTCGCAGTTAGTCGTCAACTTTCCGTGTCACGTCGCCTCTGTTGCCACAATTAGAGGTCACCCTTACCTCATCCCATGTAAATGAATACGAGCCGATGAAGTTGGTAGAGTCGGCCGTCGGTTCACTCCTCCTACCGTAGAACATCGCGTTCGTCACCATGGACATAAGAAGAAGACACAGACAACATGACAGCCGTTGCACTCGTGTGAAGTGACTTTGTGGAGGTCGGTTCAAGACAGAGATCCACAGATGTGAATCGCTCAGATTGCGTTTGGTTCGAGAAAGGAAAAGGCGTTGAAACTCAACGAGTTCTTCCTCGCTTGCCACAGGAAGAAGTCGCTCGATCTTGAAAAAAGGAGAGACGACAACAGTCAGAATTTCTTGCTGATTATATCCAATTTGCCGTTTTTCTATATATTGGTCGTAAAACTTGTTGTCGACTAATAATCCTATATGTCGCCCACCGTTCCCATAAATTGCAACGTCGCGAACGCGAATTGATAGCGTGGCTTCTTCGTCACAAATTCACAACGTAATATTTTATGCCTCTTTCTCAATCTCGCACACACGGTTCTTCGCGTTACAAATGTCATGGGCCGTTCCTCGCAGCAAAACAAGATAAAAATTTAAAAAACTAATTAAAGGTTCACAGTTCGAACAATTTCCAGCAAAACTTTCTAAATCTTACAGTTGATCAGTTAAAATCCTACCTTTCTTTCCCGTTCCTTCCCCCAGCTTCCCCCATTCCATTCCATCCCATTCCCTTCCCTTCCTTCCCCTTCCTTTCCCTTTTTTCCATCCCATTCCTTCGCATCCCATCCCCTTCCCTTTGTTCTTATTCCTTCTTCTTTCTTTTATTATATTCGTTCCCAATTCCTTTTATACTGCTTCTCAACAGAACATAAAACCGTTCTGACACTAATATGAAACTAGAGTGCTGCGTAGGCAATTTTCGACGACTTGCGGAAAATCAAAAGCGGTTGGGAAGCTCTCTGAATTTAGATCTAGAAAAAATGACGTTTCGAGCGAAAGCTTTCGTCGGAGTGAGACGTCACGTTTCACTCCAATAAAGATCCTTCGCTCGAAACGATACGTTTTCTACATCTAAGTTCCAGTAGTTTCCCAACCCTTTTGGTTTTCTACAAGTCGTTCCGACACTAGCTTCATAACTCAATTAGTCTTCATACCGCTCCATCATCTTCATCCACAGCCAGCCAACGATCACATATAAAGTAATACCGCTGGTCCTTTTCAAGATCTGTGACCATTACTCGACTCAAGTACCATGATCCTTTGCTGTTATCGTGCATAATACGAATACAGTACAGGCTTCCAATATCCCGTGGAGTCGTCAAAAGGAATTTCTCCAGACTCCCACGCTGAAAACCTTTAGCGTTCGGATTAACTAGGCGGCGCGGTTCAGTGTCTAGGATGTCGCCGGAGAGGATCACGGTAACTTTGGACCCCGTCCCAGCATTCCTTCGCAAACCTGTCCACACCGAAATCTCGTATCGATACATATCCTGTGGGTTATTGTCGGGGAGCACGTAAATTCCGATCTAGAAAAAAAATTGATATAGGATGCAAAAGTCCGATCACTTGATAAAGTACTTTATAATATCTAATATGTAGTATTCCCCTATGTAAAGTAGTATAAAATGGAATACCCTTGTTCACGGGACTACACAGTAGCATATTTTAGAACGTAATAACATATGATGGCATACCGTAGCATGTAGATGTATGCTGCAGAATGAAATAGCTTTAAATTCAGGCTATCATAATGCCCACTGTGTTTGTATAAGTAGTATGTTATGGTAGCGTAAGTAGCACGGTATGGTAGCAAAACTATTAAACTATTTAACATAAATAGTATGTTATGGTAGCTTAAGTAGTACGGTATGGTAGTACAATTAGTATGTTATGGTAGCTTAAGTAGTATGTTATGGTAACTAAAGTAGTATGTTAGTATTTTATGGTAGTAGAAGTAGCATGTCACGGTGGTACAAATAGCACGTTATGGCAGTAAAGTAGTATGGTAGCAGTCCTAGCAGTATATGAGGTGAAGTTGGCTTCCTGAATTAAGAATAAAGATAAGAATAAAGATACGCTATGCTAGTATTATTGGTACGTTATGGTTGTAGAAGTAGTATATTGTTTTGGTAAAAGTAGTAGTTTGGAAATAGAAAAATTCCTTTGTTTGAGAAGAGACGATGACGGACTTGACCGGGATGTCAAGGCCCTGGACTTGCCATAAATCGACCACTTTTGTGTCGACACTGTCGGGCTACGAGAAGCAGAGTCACGAGATGAGCAACGAGTCTTGAGCGGTCGACTTGTTTCATTTGCAGGAATTTAAATCTGATTAGCTACTTTAAACAGCAAACGTGATTAGCATACGTCACATCATCACAATAAGGTCATTTGAATATGTGCTTGTTATTGGCGAGATTGATGACACATCCCCAATTACACCCCGGTCCAAAAATCTACCAGTAAATTTAGCTTGTTGTAAGCGAGACAAGCCCTTCCCAGTAGAGATGCGAATTGCGAAAAACAGACTGGGAAGTACTTGTAGCAGGTCTATCAAGGCCCTCGTGTATTAAAAAGGTTTGCCCTTTCAAAGCGTATTAGGACTCTGAAATCCCCATTAAGTCCACAGACTCGTGTTTGAACTGCTATTTATAAATTTACAGTTTCATATTACAAACCCGTATATTTTATTGTCAAAAAAATGAGATTAAAAAAATTAGAGTGCTGCGTCGGCAGTATTGAACCGCTATGTAGATAATCAAAAGGTCGGAGAAACTGCCGGAACTTAAGAATACTTAAACTGACGTTTCGAGCGAAGGCCTTTCGTCGGAGTGAAACTTAAGTATTCTTAAGTTCCGACAGTTTCTCAAACCTTTTAATTATTTTATGGTCAACCCGAATACTTATTATCCTCTGATAGTAAATCAAATGTTGTAACCTAATGTAAATTCCCCTTCTAGTTCAAACTGACCAATACAATTTACCAAATCTATACTAAAAACTTTTAACTATAATTACAAGTTGGCAAATTTACAATATTTCTTTGTTTTCAATGAGAATCTCAAGTTGTGCCTCCCTTTCATTGACTGAAGGTTAATGACGGTACAGAAGGACAGGAAATATTAGTTTACAGCTGCAACGGAACAACCAGGTGGGAAAGGGTAATCTTGTGATAAATAACCACAGCCCAGCAAATAACTTTTAACCAAGCCATAAAGGGATAATACTTTTCAAGAAATTTTAATACTGACGTTTCGTTACTAAACCCGTAACTTCAGAAGGAACTAACTATTTACAAATTGTAAAGGATTAAACAGCTAAACTGACACAAAAATAGATGGGGATAAGGAGTGATAGAAGAATGTTAATAAAATAGACGGGATGAGAAAGCGAAAACAAAGTAGGCGAGTGATACAGGAGGTAACTTTGAAGAATTAAATGAAAAGTGTCAGAGGAAAAGATCTCATGTTGGCATTAAGAAAAGGTTTCATTTTGGATATTACTGGGCAAAACGTATTTTTGAATTTATATTTGCAGTTTGACACTATTAAAGTCTTAGGAAATTTTTTTCTTTCACAGTTTGATGGGCGAAAACGTCCTAAGACTTTACAACTTATTTTGTTCAAGTGGAAGAAGAAGTCACAGCTAACAACGGTACATATTAAAGTGAAATATGAAAGAATATGGTAGTGTATGATATTGTACTACAATGTAAAATACCACAAAGTGGTAAGTGGTATCGATAGTACGCAATATAAAAGTCGAGGTGATCTGGAAACACGAAAGGGGACTGGGACTAGTTGTCAAGTAAAAAAATTCATTTTCAATTTTAAATTAGTTAATATTTCATGTATTATAATATTATCCATAATATTTCATAATATTTCAACTATGTAAGATACTGTTCTTACATTCGTAACGGAAATAAATCTCCCTTCACTGAATGCTGACACAAAGTTTCAAACAATTTCACGAAAGACACAGAACGTTACAATTGATCAAAAAGATATGAAAATACATTTCTACTGTGCTGCTAGTGCCAGGCCTTTTGGTTTTGATCAGATCATCTGGGTTCCAGAACATGATAAAAAGTACTGTGGTATACTGCATGAAACTAATGATCATGAAACAGTATTTGAAAAACATTTAGTTTATACCTTAGCAAAGTCAGCGCAATCCGCTTTTCTTGCCCAGACAAGAATAAGAAAGTACAGCAGGAAAATAACGACGACAGCGACAAACATGACATAACCATTTGAGAAATCCTCAATGGAGAACTTAGTGAGAGGGTTAGGTTTCACGATGTAGGAGCCAAAAGAGGTCAAATGATTGCACAAACAATGGGTCTTCCTTCGTGTTGTCTTGGGACCAACCTAAAGTAAAAAAAATATGAACTTTAACTGTTTTATTTCAGAAGCACGATTCTCTTAGCCTGTGCCGCAGACCACACATTCACACGGATGAGTGTATGGTCCGGGGGTGGGCTAGCTTCTCATCATCATCACCATCCTCATCATCACCATCCTCATCATCCACATCATCGCCATCCTCATCATCACCATCCTCATCATCGCCATCCTCATCATCACCATCCTCATCATCGCCATCCTCATCATCGCCATCCTCATCACCATCTTCATCACCATCCTCATCTTCATCACCATCCTCCTCCTCCTCCTCCTCACCCTCACCCTCCTCCCCCGCTTTATTCCCTTTCTCTCTTCACTTCTTCTTTTTTCAATCACCCTATCTCTACGGTTCCCATCCAGCCCTTTACTTCTCCTCGTCACTGTTCGTGCCTCGTTTATGACTTACCTTGCAACCATTTTCCATCCACAGAGACTTATTCCAAAACCGACACGAAACGCTCACCACGTGAGCATTGTATCCCACCGCACTACTATCACAAGATTCCGGGCTAATTTCGTCAGAAACACAAAGCGAAATTCCTATCGATACTTCCCCAGAACTTTCTTCTAACTTCTTGGGCTCGTGAATCAGAAAAGTGCTGTTTGTGATATTAATGGAATGACCATTGCAGCTTTGGCAGTTGCTGGGTAGTAGCTGACTAAAATAGTAATACGATTGAGAAACCTGCTTCCCGAAGCGTATAAAGAATTTTGCCCCAGATATTGAATCATTCCCACGTCCAATACTCAACAAAAGTGTTTTATTGAAATGCGATTTATCGACTTTGAAGTTGTGCACCAAGAGTTTCGGATCGTCTTTCGAGACTTCTAGTGGTGAAGGAATCGCCTGTTCTTCGTTGGGCAAAAACACTTCAATATCTTTGGAGAGATCGTGGACTCGTATAGACTGGCGTTTATCAGTTATTAATGACAGCGAAAGAACGCGAGGTTGAATGAAAGGAGAGCGTTCGATGTCCCACGAGTAGGGATTGTCGTTGAAGGTTATTAGCTGCAAGGATCAAGAAAAGATTTTGCAAGGAAAGATTTTGGTTAGTAAAGGTATTCACTGATGATTTATCTATGATTGGTTAACAATCACCAAAACTCATTGAGAAACTGCTGCAATTTAATAAACGACTTTTACCTATAAATTTATACAAGAGGTCTGAAGACCATCGGTTAGAGATCACGAAAGACTGACGAAGTAGACATATACTTAAGTTATTAACTAACGACAGAGAATCAGCCATCTGTCTGTAATATATCAAACAATGATATAAAAGTAGACTGCTGCGTCGGCAGTATTGAACGGCTTGTAGATAATCAAAAGGGTTGGGAAACTGCGGAACTTAAGAATACTTAAACTGACGTTTCGAGAGAAGGCCCTTCGTCGGGATGAAACGTAGGGCCTTCGCTCGAAACGTCAATTTCTCCATTCTAAAGTTCCGGCAGTTTCCTAACCCTTTTGATTATCTGCAAAATATCAAGTCTTTTACTACTTACCAATCGTAGAGTTTTAATTTACTAACAGCAATTAGTATAATTGCTGTTGTCTATCACAAATCCGTAAATTTGATAGGCTGTTTAACCGTTTACTATTTTCTGATAGTAAATGACGATGACGTCGCCTCACTTGCAAAGGTCAGTTTTTAAAAGATTAATTACTAGTCTGTATTAATTTTTTGTGTAATATTAATCTTAAAAAAATATAAAAACTGAAAATTATACTAAAACAATTACACAATTCGTCCTTGTTTTCGAGAGTGATAGTCAACCTGGGTTTCGCCCTCGTTGACTATCTCTGCATAGAAAACGCGTGCTAGTTGTCTAATTGTTAACTATAATCTCACAAGAAGAAGAAAAAGAATAAGATGAAGAAGGAGAATGAGATGAAGAAGACGAAGAAGGAGAATGAGATGAAGAAGAAGGAGAATGAGATGAAGAAGAAGAAGAAGGAGAATGAGATGAAGATGAAGAAGAAGAAGGAGAATGAGATGAAGATGAAGAAGAAGAAGGAGAATGAGATGATGAAGAAGAAGGAGAATGAGATGAAGAAGAAGGAGAATGAGATGAAGATGAAGAAGAAGGAGAATGAGATGAAGATGAAGAAGAAGGAGAATGAGATGAAGATGAAGAAGAAGAAGGAGAATGAGATGAAGATGAAGAAGAATGAGAATGAGATGAAGAAGGAGAAGAATGAGATGATGAAGAAGAAGGAGAATGAGATGAAGAAGAAGAGGGAGAATGAGATGAAGAAGAACGAGAATGAGATGAAGAAGAACGAGAATGAGATAAAGAAGAAGGAGAATGAGATAAAGAAGAAGGAGAATGAGATGAAAAAGAAGAAGAAGAAGAAGGAGAAGAATGAGATGAAGAAGAAGAAGGAGAATGAGATGAAGAACAAGAAGAAGGAGAATGAGATGAAGAAGAAGGAGAATGAGATGAAGAAGAAGAAGAAGAAGGAAAAGAAGAAGAAAGAGAAGAAGAAAGAGAAGAAGAAAAAAGAGAAGAAGAAGAAGATAATAGGCAATAAAATTTGTGGTTCTGTACACATCACCCAACAAATCGAAACGTTCTTTGCTTTACCTTGGTGAAAACTTGGTGAATTTTATAAGCAAAACTACTCGTCCGAAAAACTATCTCGTGTGACGGTAAACGGAACCCTTCACTGTCACTGAGTATGGCGTTGATACTTTCAGCAACGTCTTCTGGCAAATTATTACTTAGCCGCATCACAAAATTTGTCGTATTCGTATAAGTCGCATCTTCACCAATCAGCTTTTTCTTTAAAATTGCAAAGCTAACGTCATCTATAATCCGAAGATTGTCGCGGTTGACTTCTTCTGTCTCTTTCCTAATCTGTCGTAAAGTTAATAAATATCAAGTTTAAAATAACGACGAAGCTTCAACGAAAAGGGAAGAATCGATTAAGAAATAAAAATCCGTGTCGTGCGCGATTATCGAGTTATAACTGCATGGGGGGAATTTCTCGAGTGTGTATTTTAATTTCCCGGCGATGAACATGTCCGAAAAAAATCTTGGTAAAATATTTTGTGTATATGATCGCTAAGCTTGAATTTAGACATTCCTTGATCAACGATTTGATCTAAAAACTACACCAATTTTATCCTAAATGAAGTCCAAGAACCACGCGTGATATCAAGTCAGCCGCATGTATTTATTGATTCATAACAGCATATGCCACACAGCCGATAGCCAATCACATTGCGTGTTGTCACTCATTTATTTTAGCACTACAAGTAATACCATGATTTTAGGGAAACGAGCGATCAAGTTTCTTCGCAGAGTTTAAATTTAGCGTTTATTTCCTGAATCACAAGGATTTTTTGCCCGTTTCAAATAACGATTCCTGAACTTCAAGGCAACAACTCATTTGACAAGTTACAGGCTTTATGGAAAGTTCATATGAGATTCTTGTTGAACTGATGTTCAACAGTAATAAGAAAAAGAGACAGCTTCCCCATTTTACTCTCAAGAACTCTGCTGAAGTTCACCGGGTTAACTTAACTCCTTCCTCACTGTACAGGTCCTCAGTGACCTACGGAGACTTTAGTATTTTACTCTAGCTAACGCCCGACGATTTTACTCGTTAAGTGGAAAGTCCTCGGACAGGAAAGAGTTAATAAGGGTTGAAAATCTATCTCCTTAACTCCTTCCTGCCCGTATAGGTCCTCAGTGACCTATGGAGACTTTAGTATTTTACTCTTGCTAACGCCCGACGATTTTACTCGTCAAGGGGAAAGTCCTCAAACAGGAAAGAGTTAACAAGGTTTTAAAACCTATCTCCTTAACTTTTTCCTATCCGTATAGGTCCTCAGTGACCTATAGAGACTTTAGTATTTTATTCTGCCTAACGCCAGACGATTTTACTCGTTAAGGGGAAAGTCTTCGGACAGGAAAGAGTTAAACTTTTTTTTTCATTCCTGTGGCCGGATGGAACATGATAGGCAAAACGCTAAATGCTTGTTCTATTACATAATTTCTCAGGCGCTTTGTCCACACACTTGTTCTGACTTTTTTACCCATGCCTTCCCCTAGTAGTTTACACGTCTTTCACGCGTGGTTCATATGCGATCACATGTGAAACAACTTCACAAATTCACATGTTGCAGGGGGATTTTTAATTCGGCTATCTTTACAATTTAAAGTCATCTAGAGTTCACTGACCTGTTCCAACCTAGCTCCCTCCTTAGACAAAGTGCCATACAAATTTTTCTTCACTGCTTTAGGTGCTAAACCAAATGCAAGGGTAAACATTAAGATTACTTCACAGGAAATACGTACGTGTGGTTTGTTATATGGCTGCGGTATTAAAAGGTTCTGATAAAGAAATCCTTGAATTTGATTGGTTCACAAGCTAACGAATAATCAGTACCAACATATCACTTTCAGGCCTTTAAAACAACAAATATGGAATAAATTATATCTAACAAAATATTATGAAAAATTATCTGTTTGAGAAGTTTCCCGCCCAATATGAAATCCGGGATATTAAGATATTGTTTTATCAACCAACCGCTGGTCTCGGTGATGTCGTGTCCGCTAATGGCAGAAGCATCCATGATCTTGGATAAACTAGAGACCAAGATTTTCGCTGTTTCGTCGATAGTTTGACCATTTTTCTGTCCCGAATCAGAGGCAATATTAACGAGAGCCTCACTCATTCTCTTTAACGTATCAGCAGCAACTTTCTAAGGATAGGAAAAAAAGGTCATTAGATCGAAGTGCGAAAATGAACGCCTAGGAAAAACACGTAGAAGAGGCATAACTATTAAAAATTTTATTGAAAATCTAACGTTTCGTTGCCTTGCAACATCATCAGAGAATGAAGTGAAAATAAAGAATACAAGATTTAAAAAAAAGACTAATAAAGAATGTAAGATTTTAAAATCAAAAAGGTTGGGAAACTGCCAGAACTTAGTATGGGAGAAACTGACGGTTCGAGTGAAGGCCCTTCGTCGGAGTGAAACATAAAATGCAAAAGAATAAGTGGTGTTTTGATATTGAAAAGAAATCATGTGACAAAAGATGACCAATAGGATTTAAAAATAGATAACAAAGTCCAGAAACTGTGACAACGACATCTCCAGAAAGAAAAGATGACGGCAGAGGAAGACTCTTCTTATAAACAAGACCTGTGTTCAAGCATGCAATGGCCCAAAGGAATGTAAAGATTAACATCTTGACCAATAGGATTGAAAAATAGATAACAAAGTCCAGAAACTGTGACAACGACATCTCCAGAAAGAAAAGATGATGGCAGAGGAAGACTCTTCTTGTAAACAAGACCTGTGTTCAAGCATGCAATGACCCAAAAGAATGTAAAGATTAACATCTTAAGCGTTTTTATGGAAAAAATATTATCTTTATGTACTATAAGACCATTTAGTCACCTTAAATTATTTGGAATAAACGAGTTCAGTTTGTATGCCCAAACCAATGGCCCTGGCATGTGGTCCGCGAAAAAAAACTCAACGTCAGTTCCAATCAATGTTTTCATTAACCACCTTTCAACCATATAATGCACCTAAGTAAATTTTAATGTTCAGCGGTAGCCCGGTATTTTTAATTATTCACGGTATTTAGTTGACACCCGTATGGCGGTATCAGTTCCAACGCTATGCCGGTATAACGTTGTTACGGTATTAGCAGTTTATTAACCGGTATTGCCAGTTTATCTTTAATAGTTTTACTTAAACTGTAAGAAATATTTCTAAATCGAAAACAAACGCATCCTTTCAATTTTCAGACTTTATCCTCATTAAACTGTGCTTCTTTGGATGTTTTATGTTGACCAGTCAGAAATCCCTGTTGACCGATCATAATGCAGTCTCTGACCGGTCACCACGACAGGCATCATGATGTATGAAAGTCAGGCTTTTGAACATTGGTGTAGATAAAAGTACATCACTACTTTAGCCATCTAATTTTAGGTTATTTGATGCCTTTCGATAACACAACCACCTGATAAGTCGAACTTGTTTTTGATTGATAACTTGAGTGTTTGAGTTGATGGGTGCTAACTGTATATTGCACGTCGCCTGGAAAATTGGAACGATATACCGCGATATTTCTGAAGTACCGAATACCCGGTATTGAAATTCCCATACCGCCCAACTTTAGTAGATTTTACCTGAGTTTCGAAGGACACCTGCTCTGGTGTGTAAGTGGCCAGTTTGACTGCATCAGCGGTTTGTTTGATCAGCGGTAAAGTATTTGCCGGAACTCTCGAAAGCTGCTTCACCAGATCGTTACGTAGCTGGAAGAAACAATTTGAAACAGATTTGAGTTCACCCATTTGCAGGCGGTGATTCGCAGGTGGTGTAGTGGTCTTTCAATCAATAAAAAAGGTGAGAAAAATAAATCAAATAATATTGGATGGCCAAATCTGATTGGATGTCGGTCTCTGTATCTAGTGTATCCCCAGTAGAAGTCAGACCATCAGTCCATACGACCTAGTCAAGTTAGAGTTGTTGTACTTTAAGAGGAAGTTTAATGAGGGCTAGTATGACTTTCTGGGGGGTTAAATCTATCAATATAAATAAACTATACAGCAACCTAACCTTTTTGGCTTCTTCAACATCATTCTTCGCAATTCCCTGATTTAAAATAATCGAGAATGTGGTCACCAACTGCGGAATCTTTTGCGGGTTTGATTTCACATCAACTTCTTTTAAGTCGGACAAAGCTTTCTCAAAGGTTTCCTCGGTTAGGTTTTTCGGTTTAACCTAAAAAATTCGAAATTCTAACGTTAAAATCACAACCGAACCAAACAGTAAATTACACATGATAATTTTCTTACACAATGGCATTAAAACCCACCGTTACATAAACAATTCACAACCAAACTCCAGGCAATTGTCAAAGTAATCAGTTAAAAGGTTGGTAGACTGCCGAATATATGTAGAAGAAGTCTGACGTTTCGAGCAAAGGACACTTTTTCAGAGAGTGAAGAATGGCCTTTGCTCGAAACGTCACAATATTTCTACATATATTCGGCAGTCTACCAACCTATTAACTTTCTAAGTTGATTAATATACTGATTAATATACTGATGACCTTCTACATGAACTTAAATGGCTGAATCTCGTGGAGAGAAAACGTTCGCATAAAGTTACTCTTTTGTATAAATGCTTGCACTAAGAACAGAAAGGTGTGTATATTAATAACACTCGACGCATAGACATACACAATTACAATACGAGAAGCAAGTGTGACTACGCCCTCCCCAAACCAAAAACCGAGCAGCCAAAAAGGATATTTGGGTATTCAGCAACACAATTGTGGAATTCCTTGACACAAGATATTAAGGGCTGCAGTTCCTTGGCAGGTTTTAAGACATTATATGTAAAGTCTCTACTTTCTAGTCGATAACTTTGATTTTTATTGATATTCTTTGATTTTTATGAATATTTATAGTATATCTTATTTTTACTTTGGATTTATCGAACTCTAAATTTGGCAAGAACGTTTATTATCATAATTATTTCAATTATTATATAATGAATAGTCTTACTGTATATTTGTAAATATGTTAACTTATTGAGTCTGGGCCTCTAGGGAGAACAGTAGTAGCTGATGGAGTTACCCTGTATAAATGAAGCTTCTACTATTACTACTACTACTACTATTGCATACGCATCATCCTACATTATTTACAACATTGTCTTAGGGCCTGTTTACATGATCCAGGTTAGCCGGGCAGGATGTCAGCCGGGATCATTTTGATATATTGATATAAGTCACGAGATTTGATTATTCCACCTGGAGTTTATTTCTACGGCACATAGTCATATACCTCAAATTGACTTAAACGAAAGTTCGTTTTACAGTAATAGCAACAAGGATATAATTTCAACTCAAGAGTCTGATCAGTGACGTCCTAGCTCCTTGCAACACTTCCTCGCTTTTCTTTTACACGCATTGACTTACATTTCAATACATCAAAATTATCTCAGCTACCATCCCGTCCCGGCTAACCGGGATCATGTAAACAGGCTCTAAGTAGCCCAGTTGTTAAAGAAATTCATTATCTTGATAGCTTTTGCATGGCGGCACGAGGGGGGAGAAGCCTGCAGGAAGCGGGCTGGCGCTTCCCTGAACATTTTAAAGTTGACAAAAGTTGCCCAGGGGGGTGGTAAAATCTCTGGGAAATTGGTCCTCGTTAATTGTGAACAGTCCCTTCGCGTCAAAGGTGGGCAGAATTGCTTTTTTATGTAAATGATTAAAAATTGCAAATTATCAGTTACAACTGTGTAATATAATTAATTACAAATCAGATATTAGACCAAGGAAAAGTAACGAAATGCAAATTGCAACTCTAGGGCCCCCAGCTGGGAATCGAACCCTCGACCCAGCGAATCTAATGCATTGCTCTGCCAACTGAGCTACGAAGACCGTTACCGACAGCGTGGTCACGAATTCTGTATATTTGTATGTGGGGCGAAGAGTATATTCAAAGAGTATTTCGGTAACGTGAAATGATATTTATATACGGTGAAAGAAATGTTTGAATGTCAGAACAAAATGCATTTTAAGACCAAACCGGGACATCGTTAGCCGGTCAGTGTTAGTGTTAGGCTCAAGGTTATTACTATGAGTCTTGGCGCTAGCTGATTAGGGCTGGGGTCAAATTTTGATTAACGTTTGTTTCCTTCTTGAAAGATGATGGTAGCCAATGTTTTGAGGAGCTAATTCCTGTGCAGTCGCATTTACTTGACTTGCACTTAGTCTCCTTTCAGAAACCTTACTTTAGAGTACACTTTCTACGGATCACGGAAACGGAATTGCGTACCTGAACGCTCAAATTAGAACTGGCATAAGCTCCATACTTATCTTGAATACGAATAAGTATAGAAAGATTATAGTCGTTCTCGCTTGTCCCGGATGGTAAGATGCGACGTGGAGATGATTGTTCCTGTCCCTGATACCAAAGAATCCAAATTTTGTCAACTCTACCGACCGAGCTTACATTGACGTTCTGAGTGAACGAGGACTGGTAGCGAATCGAGTATGTCAAAGGAATATTGTCTGAATTCCAACCTTCACATAACACGTAGAACGAAGTCTCCGCGGAAATACCAGTTTTGGGACTTAAAAAGAAGGAGATTAAAATCTAAAGTAACAAAACTAATATAATTAGCAGATTTTGATAGAATTTAAGGAAGAATGGACGCCATAGAGACAACACGTTATGTGCGAGACATTGATTAATCACGATAACCTAGTTCAACAATTGTTTTATTATTTGGTTTATGAATATTTATGCAATTGTTCTATTAACACGAATAAACAAGAACTTGGTGTTTTCACTGAAATATTCTGAACATTAGTCCATGGACAGTGTAGCTGGGTGAGCTGCAGTCGGGCATTTGTCTCCCACTTTTTCGACCAATCTTGATTTTTTTCACTACTGATTTTTTCTTAAACTGGTGAAAATTCGATTGCAAGCGGCCAGCCCTGAAGTTTGTTAAATTTAACGATTTTCTTGTTGTATACATAACATACAAATTTGTGCCTCATTAAACCAGTGGAAACTGACCTATCGCTCCCTAGACTCTTCTCATATTTTTGCCTCTCTCCACTTCGAAAAAAGCTGCGAGGTACGGTTAGTTTTAGCGAAAAACATCACAAATGAATGCACAACTTCTGTAGACCTGAAGCGACATGAATATGTTACACGGTACGCATGCAACAAACAGCTTCCACAAAAACACAGCTTTCGAACTCAAACAAAAAAATAATTCCTCCTTAACCTCGTTTGTTCGGTTCATATACGGGAAAGAACTCGCCCTCATTTAATGATTCTTCGATTTTATTTTAGTTTTTATTTTAATTTGTGTCATTTATCCCTTCACAAGCTAATGATTTGTTTAGCATGGGCGGATAAATACATTGGCTTGTATCCCGTATTCCTTTGGGGATTTCTTTTCACTTTTTGCGTATTACCATTCCCTTGGGGCATCATCTAGGTCCTCCTCTTTTCGGTTAACAGATCGACGTTTTAAAATAGCAAATGACTATCCATCATTCACATCTCATCAATTAGTTTGTTATCGATTTTTCAATCCTGTTGGTCATCTTTTTGTCACATGATTTTTTTCTCACTATAAAAACACCACCTACTTTGTTTTGCATTTTACAATGCACTCCTACGAAGGGCCTTCGCTCGAAACGTCAGTTTCTCAACACCAAAGTTCCAGCAGTTTCCCAACCCTTTTGGTTATCTACAAGCCGTTCAATACTGACGCAGCGCTCTACTTTTGTATCATTGCTTCAATGTAACTAGTCTTCAATTAAGCATTGTATTGTCTTACTTTATGAAACATTGTCCACCACGAGGAACTGAGGAAGTGTTAAACGCGTAGATGGACAGCGATTCATTTGTACTTGATGAACGACGTGCCTTTAACAGCAGTCTATATATTTTATCATGTTCTAAAACGTCTGGTTTGATCACGATGTTCGCCTTTTTCAATCCAGTAAAGGTGTCCACTTCCTCCCTTAGAGAACGATGTTTCCAAGTGTTACTTTCCCGCTCCTCCAAATCCCAGGAAAAAATTATTCCATCTGTCTGTAAACATGTCAAGCAATATCCTTCCAACGAAAGTCGTTCGGTTACCAAAACAACCGGCAAACAGTTGACTTTACACCTGAAGTCAAAAGGAAATCAAATATTTTTTTTTTTATTTGGTTTAAAAATCACTCTGGAATAAATTGACATCACACAGAAATCCCGAAAAGACTCTGGGTAACCCACTGAACTCTACAATAGACTGAAAGGCTGACTCCAGTCAACGAGCTAATCTAAAAGTGAAGCCAAAAATGGCCGACGTGGAGACCTTTTGGTTTCCTCCAGGCCCACACTTCGGTTCAGCCGTTAGTGTTTAGTCTTCTCAGAACAATTTACACGGGGTTTCCAGGGGTTGGCAAAGACATGGGGATTTAGTTTTCGATCCCCGGAAAAAATTGAGTTATCGAAACCCCTGGATAGCGGTGTCTTGGATGAGACCTTACCTCCTGGAAGTCATAATACATATTTGGCTCCAGTGGGTTACTTTTAGGTTCCGGTTTGGGTTACGGTTAGAGTTATTGTTTGTGTGAGGGACTGGTTCTTATTAATGTGACCGCGTGTGGGACTGAGGGAAAAGACCAGAAAGACCCCATGTCGGCCATTTTTAGTTTCACTTTTTGAGTGGCAGTCAACCTTGCAGTTTATATAGAGTTCAGTGGTGTAACCTGCACGACTTGTGATCGGTTGTGGGTAAAGTTTTAAAAGAGCGTATGCAATCTGCTATCACCACACTGTTTGAAATACGCCCCTTCATTGACTCCTTTCATTACCTGTCAAGTATATATGTGAAATGAACATGAAGCTAGTAATTCAATAACATGACTAATTATGTATTCAAGCGTGGACTTCATATCTGTTTAGGCAAGTTATAACCATTCTTTCGATGTAAAGTTTTGGATAGTGCTTCCTGAAAGCACTCGAGTTACTTCATTCAAAATCGCCGATATTCTCTCCGTCATGTCTTCGCATTCTCAAGCACATGCATTTACATTTGCATGCATTAACTCATTAAGGTCCGAGGAAATTGAAAAAACAATTAAAAACTTTTGCTAAACTTCACGTCACTTTTACGTACCCGAAAAAGCACTTTTCTGTCTCAATTTTTCATGGAAATTTCAAAAAAACTTAGTCTGGAGCTGAAATTCCAACAGGAATGAGGTCAAAACAACAAAAGCCAAAAACATTGATATCATTCTGAATATTTGATAGTCATTTAACCCAAATCAGCTATCTACGAAAAAGTATGCATGCGATTAGTCAGCAATAAAAAAAGGACTCAGAAAAACTCTGAGCTCCAGACTGGACTTAAATCTGCAACCTTTTGAACGCTGGCCAGACGCATGAACCATTGAGTCACAAGAAACCAGACGGCAGAGTGACGTTACTTCCGGAATTTCACTGGAACGAGTCAGTCATTCTGTAGCTTAGAGTTTAACTGAGTCCCTGACTTACCATGGTTTGACTAGCGAGATACATTAAAAGCTATAAACAGAATCAAACTGCAATTTCTGAATTCAAATAAACAATTACTCCATAACTTAGATAACTCAAAGCGCTTACTTTATTTCCGTTGTCGGAACATGTTCTCCAACGACATAGATCTTTTGCCTAGCCACGTCACTTCTGTTGTCAGATGTACTGACCCTTACTTGAAACACGTACTCCTTTCTCAAATTAAGCTGACTCCGGTTAACTTTAATCGAAGGCGATTCGTTTCCTTGAAAGTCCAAAGAAGAATTTGACGTCCAGTAAAAGGACAGTCCTGATGAGTTAAAATGTGTTCCGTCTGGATCATAGGAGGAACCAGCATCCAGGGTCAACTCTCCGGTCAGATTATACGCAACATCACGACGCTCTCCCCCTGAAATCAACGCTACGGGGTTAGTCGATTTGATTTCAAAGTACGTTTCTGAGACGCTCGTGTTACTCGAGAGTTCTGAGTCGTTACAGAAGGCTTCCATGGTGACTTTGTAAAGGCCAATATCAAGAGTCCGTTTTGCGATGAACAAAATCTTTTGCGAACTGCTATTAATTTTTTCGTACTTGTTATTCTTCTTGAATAATGTCCAATTAAACGTCCAGCAAGATGGTGGAGGGCGATGGCACGTACGGTTGTCTGTGGAATGTATTTGTTCGAATTTCAATGTCAAATCATAGCCGCGAGTGGTGCGAAGAGCATCATTTTCAGGTCTTTTGTCGAGAATCGACATCGAATTTTCACATGCCCCGGCAACATTTACGCGGAGGGTCTGGTTCAGTTGGCTGATCTCGTTCTTAGCAATAACCTGAATTTCCCAATCACCACCCGACTTAAACTGATAGATAGCTTCAGACCGTGAAGTTACCTTTCCCGGTTTGGTGAATATGAAGGTAACAGAGGTTCCCGTGGCGATTTTGGCGCGAATTTTTAGAGATTGGTGATAGATGTGTAGCTCCTTCCCCAAGAGTTCATCTTGTCCGTCTTTTACTCGCCACAAGGTAAGGTTTTGGATTCTCTCCATGATTTGAACGGAGGAATAAATGGTTAGATTGGTGTGCAGGTATCTGCTTAGAGCCACTACGGTGATGTTATAAGTACCAGCTTTTGTGTAGCTGCAAGTTTATAGCAAAACATAAGGACTTTCATCACAGTTGGTCACCTTTGTATTTCTCTTCTCCTTTCCGAGACAACACTCTTTAATTGTACATTCTTTCAAAACAATTCAGGCACAAAATACACAAAATAATTCATTTAGGCCAAAAACAATGCACCTTAAAGATACGTTTACACTGCCAATTTTGACACCGATTTTTCTCATCCTGTTGCATGTGATCCAATGGATTCACTCCCGAAAGTATTAGACCATCACTGACCTCTATATAACTGGACTGCGGAGCTCTAATACTTTTGTATCGCCAAAAGTGTCCTTAATTGACCGGCGCCATCTTGGTGAGTCATGCGACAAGTTCCGACCAGTAATACTACATAAAAAAACATTCAGAATTATTTTCCGATGGGAAACTTGTAAAAGACGTCCAAACTTAGTCAAATTTTCGGTTTACCGACAGATGTTTTCAGCCTTCAAAATGTTGTCAACTCACTAAACTTGCTTTTCTCTCGAGTCTTGTCCCATGCCCCTTTTCCATCGCATGAAACAAATCTTACATGTGATTGGTTGAGGAGGGCTTATGACCTACCAAGATGGCGAACTTTTGAGGACATTTTCCAAAGGTTCATCTTGCAGTCCAGTTGCATACAGGTCAGTGTGGACCATACGTGCAAAACCAAATAGTTCAGTACTTTCGCGAAAGAGTCCATTCGATCACATGTGTCAGGATTAGAAAAGTTGCCAGTGTAAACGAGGCTTGACGTCACGATCTAAGAGTCTGTACTTACAAAAAACGGCTTTACCAGAGATTATAATATTCATTACCCCCAAAACCAAGACCCAAACTGTTGAGAAAAGATATTCCTGCAATACAGCTTCCTGATGGGTATAAAAACAAATGGAATGCTCCTCTTGAGCGAAACCTCCGATCTTATCCAATGAATGTATGTGAACGTGTATAATTACAAACTATTTTGGGGATACGAAGCATTTGAGCCAAGAAATTCGATGGAAAAGGTGCCTGTAAATTCGGTAGATGCTGTATCCATATCTA
>JBAHVQ010000456.1:1114367-1140548 GCA_036872915.1 Nanipora kamurai | reverse complement strand
GAAACGTTGGGTCGTGAACTGTAATTTCTTTAAGTTACGTTCATAAAATTTACAAACCAGAGTAGCACTTGGTATGTATGATCTTTCACCTGGTTGCCGTGAACTTGTATCTTACCATCTTTAAGATTATTTGAAATATCGTCTGGGGAGTTTTCCTTCCAAGTGCCACTTAAAATAATTCATCATTTGTTAACGTCAGAAAAGCAAGTTCTATGTTTACTTAACTTGAGTAAATGCGACAAGGATTTTGTCAGCTTGTTCCGGTTGCGAAAGTGTATTACAACCGAAAGAAATTGTTTTATCCTGACTTTCGTCGAAGCATTTATGCCACTGAATTAGCCATTACTATTTTAACACTGGTGACTTGTCGATAACGTTTTGTAATTTAGTTGATATTTTAGCCTGTATATATTTTGTTCTTTGGATGGGAGATTCATGATGCGGGGATGTATCATTGTCTCACGAAAGTGTTCATGACGAATTGCAGCATTCGAGAACTCAATGATAGCATGATGTATGTTGGCCTGTGGCTTCTTCATAACTGAGACTGGCCGAGGAGAAACTGAGTGAAAGGGGATTGTGAGATTTCGAGACCAGATTTGCATGGATACGATCAATGGTTAACCTGGACTGCAGATTATGACATTTGACCAGTAGGTAGGCCTGGAGATCCTGACATTTCCATGAACGTGACGACAGACCAGCTATGACCTCAACTACAGCTTGTACAACATGTAAATTTTTGGTTTAACTTGCAATGACAAAGATGAAGCGATTGTTTACATAAAGATTAAGCAACTAAAAGCTTTTGCGCCAGGTCTCCGTCTAGCTAGTGGAACTCATGAGTTCGACACAAATGTGGTATACTAAGTACACTATTGATTCTTTGTGTGATTTCTCAAGGCGAAAATCCGACCATGAACTATATTTCGGGTGAGGATAGGGGGACAATTACATTGAGGCGACTACGGGCTGATTTATGTTATATACCAAAGATTCTCGGTAGTCATAAACTGAATCTAGTCGCTGAAGCAGTATCAACAAAGTGCTAAAAAATCAATATTTATTACTCCGAAAGAAAACATTACACGGTTTTCGATCAAAATACTCAATTTTTGCGCGCTTAATTAGAGTAGTTTACTTCGTAACCACTGAATAAATTCTTAACTCGCTTAAGTTAAATCAAAACCACCCGTAGTATCGCAAGGAAATTCAACGAAACCTGCGATTAAGTTAAATAATCATGCCAAAAAATGAATCACAACCTACGCCTAATTCCTAAACATCAGTTTAAACCTACCCCATAGCTAGCCTACGGTTATTGTGTTTTATCAAACCTGTGCGAGAACCCCGTTAATTTCAAAGAGCTAATTGAACTCCAAAAGAAGTTATTTTGTACGTAAACTAGTTGCAGGACAACTGCTGTTTGTGTTAAATTAACCCCTTGGCATCAACTGTATATGACCAGGATGCGCAGTCGGAAACGTACACCACAATTGGTACTAACACGAGAAAGAGGACCTAGCATAACATACCTCGATAAATGCGATTCCCAATTTCAGTTTCAGTCTTTCTTGAAGGACCTTCAACTCTTTATGGAACTGGGGCTTGTCTCAACCAAATTTATATCCGCGTATTTTGATTTGTAAACAACTGCATTAAGCGATTAACGCACACGCAACAGTTAAAACTTCCTTTTTAGGAATTGATTTTGGCAAGGACCAAGATATTGAGGAAGTTCGTGAAGCAATGATACTAGGAAAATGTTTTCGGAGTCCCACCATTTTTTTCTGAGTAATATACATCGGTTAACTTCCCCAATCGCTTGTTCGCCGAACTATTATACTTGGAAAAGGTTTTCGATTTTTGACGTAAAGTTTTTCTGAGTATTTTACCTCCAAGGGTTTCCTCCACTGCCGTTCTTGTATTGAACGATGAAAATGGCTGAGCAGCAATTCAGGAATATTGTATATTTGCCGAGTCAAACCTCAACAAATGTGAAAGAATCATTTTAACCTGAACTGCAGTCCTCGAAACATATCGAGAAAGTTGTATCGGTAATCAGATGTAGATCTTACGGGTGTGTGTGCATTGGTGTCCCTGGACGCCCCCGGTTCTGCTCTAAGAGCGTTTTTATCCCGTAAAAACGTTGTTATCGATCTCAATTAGGTTCACTCTCAAGCAGAAATTTGCATGGGGGGTAGAGTGAATGAAAGCGCCAAAAGCTGAAGGAGACGTATTCTGAGATTCCTACTATTTGGGGGCATCGCACGTCATGAATAAACTAACTCACTAGCTTTACATAATTATTGCTTGATTTTCTCGAATGTCCTGTCTTGATACATCCTTTTCGTATGATCCACAATGTACAATTGTCACATGGGATTGTTTGTCCCGAGGTAAACTGATTCAGTCGTAAGACCCTTGAGGAGGTATTGCAACATTCACTTGCAGCAAGAGTTGTGTTGAGTTAATTGGCAGCAAAGGGGAGCAAGGATTAATTGCATACGCCAGAGTGGGGAATCGAATGAGACAATCGTGTCGTGCAGATGGGGCCTTTGGTGCATGACATTTAACATTGCAAACAATATTACGTGCACAGTTGCATCGTCTGACCGAATCACGACGACAGACATCGTGTTATATGATACAGAACACCCCACATAGATTCACCTGTGATAATACATCATATTTATTGCAGTATGCGGTACGTGTCTGCTACATAAGAATGTGCAGGCGTGTAACCATGATAGGAAGGCATCATCTTGACGATTTCCACGATCTTCAATGCATTAAGTCCACGCACTTGGAATACAGGGCACACCAGAAACTTCTCACGAAAAGGGCAGGAGTTGCGATCTCCTCAAACCCCCTCTAGTTGCGTCACTGATGTACAGTTTCACGAAAATTACATAAATGTCAGGAATATTCACATCCCACACAATTCGGTTTCGTTTCCAGTTCTGTTTAATCCTTTATTTTTTATCGAGCTAATTCATATGCAATATGATAACCGTTCATTACAGTTAGACGGCCATGACACTGCTAATAAATTTCATAGATTATAGAGGAGCCATGAGGTCTCGAATACTATATTGAGTTAACTCGTGACACACCACTGTGTGTTTTGGTTTATTGCCATAAGGTTTCTTTCTTGGTAAAATTAAAAACAAACATTTTGTTTTTTACTGTGTAATGCAATGGATTGCTTTATTGACACTGCCCCACAAGGCTGTCATGCATGACTGCATGATGTTTTTCTTTCTCGGTTTACCATATTCGAGACCACCGATTAACCCAGCTTCTAGGCTTGGGCAGTTTCAAACGTCACTGCATGACGTTTTTAGCTTCATTAGAATGTGATTCTCATTCTCAGTACCAAACACTGTTGCACGAGTTTCGTGTACTAAACTGTTTCAGGGGATCTAATACTCATGCACCACGGCTTGTAAACGATATGCGATATTTAAATGTTTCTTTAAGGAACTGTTTGAAACAAAGCTAGAGAAATCGTTGTTCACTTTCCTCGGATTAAACCCGAAAAATCGCTTTATCCCACTTTTTTACCAGACATTTATTACATAAGAGTCCAAGAAAGTGGACTTTGCCCTGTACTAATCAGTAATCTTAGCAAAATAGTTTTAACACTGCTTGCGCTTCAAAATGTCTGATTGTTACCTTTCTTTTAGATCAAAGCCTTCACGGCATCCACCCCGTATAATTTTCCGTTTTTCCCAACCAGATTACCTGCCCTGACAAATCCATTAGCAATGAATAAAAATTTCAGAAAAATAAAAAGACAGTTTCTACGCTAATGACTTGGACCACATCCGCTTTTCAATTAGCACTCCCTTAGTTTTCACCAATTACAATGCCCACGGTTTCTTACATGAATGGGCTTGCCTATCAAGCTTTATTGGTTGGGAAAGATTTCTGCGCAACCCATGACAGGAATTGAACCCGTAACATACTAACTGCCTGTGAGATCCTGGAACCATTCACCAACACAGACTTAAATGACAGAACGAAGGTTACGATCCGTAGTAGTTCGTCGATCACGAATGTGACGCAAACTGTCGAGCCAGCGAACCTTAATACGTTAGCTATGCCTCATATTTCTCCAGCTTAAATAAACGGAAAAGATTAGGGAGGTTTAGATTAGACTACGAGTTCGAGAATAACTAAGAGGTTCTTCATTAACATGCCATTTGCTCTTCGCCACCACTTTGCTGACTCGAGCAAGCTGGGGTAGTTCTCCTTTTCAATACGAGTTTCGCGAGTAAATCTCGTAGTCAGACGCAGAACCAAGATCATGAAAGGTGCGCAACTTTTCCTTGCTTCTCCCCCGAAATCATTCTTTATAGCATGCTTCAATTGTTTCCATTAAACTATTTCCAAATTTATATCCCCGTATCTTGATTCCCTTATAGGAACTGATTTTGGCAAGGGCCAAGGTAGTGACGAAGTTTGTCTAGCAATGATATTAGGAAAATATTCTCTGTGTCCCACCGTTTTTTCTGAGTATTATAACTCAAGTTGTAATGAGCTAAGAGATTCTAAGAAAATATTGGATTGGTAACATGCTTTAATCGTTTCCATGGAACTGTTTCAAAAAAAAACACCAAACGTACAACTATTGTCCATGTTGTCGATCGTCGATTGGCAATTAAAGTAAGAAATGTGTAACAATAACTTCGACTATCACTTACCAGCCACGGTTTTAACACTTAGTCATACTCGTCCTCGTAGTAAATTATCTAAAGCTCCTCTCTATTCAGCTCTTGACGGAACCATGGAACAATGTTTCTATTGCGGGGACATCGTACTAGTGGTGCGGCACCCTGGAACGATAACCTCAAAATATTAATGTTCATTATACCACAATATAATAAAAAAAACGATCATCAACGTTCAGAATGGAAGACTATTAGAAGAATTAGTAAGGGACATCGTAATTTTCTGTGTCATAGTGATAAACGGACCGTTCTTTAGGCTTGTGATTTGAATAAATTGTAAAATTTGAGACAATTAAAATAACGTCTACCTTACAGTGCGCGCATATAGAGTGGACACTACAGCCTACAAACTTTATGAAACAAAATCTGCAACATCTGTCTTCTTGAATTATCTACATTTAATGTTACATACTGTGATACTAAATAAAAATGAAAGCGTATTACTGTAGACTCATAAAATAACGTCAAAGAAACTACAGATACTTGTTGTCCTTATTAATCCGAAATTTCTACTACGTTTATCCAAATTGAATCAAATTATTTGTTGGATGGACTTGTTTTCTTTCCTTTGTTTCCTAAAAATCACTTCACAGTTACTCAGAATTTAGTTGTTAGGAAAATATTTTTTACGAAGTTTGCCTGGGCCAGCCCAGGTTTACCACTGAGTGGTGACTGTGGTGATCGAACACGTAAGCTTCTCTAAAAAAAAAATTAAAAATGGACGTATTTTTTTAAAATGCGCAGAAAATATCAGATAAAAAGTGCTTTTAGTTGAAGAAGTGCTTACTGTAGATTTTAAGCCTACATGTACTTGCAGGAAAATCAGGGGAAAAAATGTTAGTGTCGGAGAAAAGACGGAATTTAATTAAATCACGGAACAGGAACTTGGCACTTATCTTTAATTCTCTGATTGTCCGTGAGGGCTTCCTTTTTTCCGCATAAATACACGCCCTTTCAACATCCATGTAAAATCAACATTTTCTGTGGAAATGGGCGCTTTTCTAAATAAACACTCGCACAGCCATGAAAATATGAGCAGTGGCCGGTGTAGTGATCGGTGGGCAGGGATGAGCAATTGCCACTGGGCGCCAAAGTAAGTGGGGCGCCGAATTATTCTCACGTGAATTATTTTTTTTTATCTAAATATCATATAAATATATAAATATCGCAAGGATCATTGCAATCTTTTCCACTCCTGAATCTTATCAAACTATTGTTGGCATCCTTTTTGCCATTTTTTTAAAGTTGGTATTAGGGGAAGAGGACGCCACAAGTTACGTTTGCCTCAGGGCGCCAGTTACCCTATACAAACCAAATATCGATATTTAATTCCGTAAGAATTCACAACAAACGTATTTTAAAAAAAATTAGCTTAAAGTTCTTGGGATGTACCCCCGCGAGGGGGATCACCCATCCGACCATATAGATACCGGGATTCAATCCCGTAATTGGATTCTCAATGGTAAAATACACATCCCGGGTGTAACGGGCCGAACTTAGAGAAAACTGACACGAACACCTTGAGATCTAGTCTAAGTCTGTCTTTATTATCATTCGTGCATACCCTTATATATTTCCCTTTTACTGGTCAATATCTATCAACATAACTATTCACTCCGATTACAACAATGTGTGTGCAGGTCATTATCTATCAACATAATTACGTCAATTAAAACAATGTTACACGGGACCCAAATAAAATCCTAGCTACCAGGCTTTTTCGAAGGTGTTATGTACGACCTGTCAGCGACACTATTTTGCCCCGTTTCCCCAAACCACATGGATCTGCATTCGAAATTGTCGATACGGAACATTTTTATTACCCTCTGAAATTCCTGGGTGCGCCCTCCATTGGTGAAAAAAAACATACACGATGAATTAAAATCTAGATTTCCCATAGTTATGCTCACTAAATTTTGAAACTTTTCGGTGGGAGTCGCAGTGAAAACCTGAGGGGGATTATGAATTCTTAGGCTGGTTCTCTCTGGCGGATGTCCCAAATGCGCCTTTGTTTATAATCTTCAGGTTTTTACATAACACAAAACAACAAAAAAACAGGAAATACCAGGTGGTTAAATAATACTGCTTTTCTTTTCACATTAATAGTTTTACCAATCAAAGAGCACTTTCAGAACTCTTAACCAATCAGACTCTTGCTGGACATTTTTGAGCGCGAAAATTCGGTTCGCGGTGCAGTTTATATTCTCGCGAGTGACGAATCGCGCATTAACTGTGTCTAGGTCGCTATTACAGCTTAGTAGTTTGAAGAAGACGTCTGCCTTTTTATCAAGTAAATCCATGCAAGAAATCCCGTAAATAGTATGTCATTCCCCTACGCTAGTCCTTGGTGGCTCATTCAGGTAAGGTGGTTTGTATTTATTCGTTTAGGGAACGAAAATAAGATATTTTCTTGCTTATTACTGACGTTCTGCCCGGGACTAGACTACAAAACACGAGGCGATTGACAAACTGGATTTCTGTTGCAAAGATACGGCATTTTAGGCTTCTCTCGACGGTTCATTGTTACTTATCATGTGTAGTTTACCCAACCCAAGAACATTGTAGTGTAAACTATGAAATTTTGAACAAGTTTTTGTACCGCACTCGCCTCGAAGTAAACTCACAGGCTCACCTTGACGAAGTGTCCCGTTAAATTAAATAGTATTTACTTCGTTTCATATTGTGTCAGAACATCTAAGTGCATGTAGTTGTTTTTTAACGGCAGAAAGCGCGTTTGTGAACCGATACAAAGCAAAATCGTGGAGGGCATTTTGTTAAAAATTTCAGGTTGGGTGTCCGAGAACTAGACACGTGTCAGTCGGCGCTTCTATTAATTTGAAGGTCGCTTGTCTTTCGGCTTTTCGTGCAAAAATATCCTTGTATGAGAACAATTGATCGCTGTTTTGATAAATCAAATGCTTTGTTTTAGTTGCTGCTTATTTTAAGACTTATTTCAAACAATTCATGGCATTTCTTTCGTCTCCTTTATCATTTGGGACAGAAAGAGCGACGGCACGTGGGCTCGAAGTAATTTGGAATCAACCGACAAATTCCTATAGTTGGATAGAATTTCAAATGTTGAATATGTTCGCATAAAAAATGTTGATAAAAATTTGGAACATACCATTATAGGGCTAATTTTTCAATTTTTACTGCTCTAGGAAGCTTTATTGGAACAGATAATAGGGGGAATAGAGAGTGGGAGGAGGAAAATTTTCCAATAATATTCCCTTTTGAAAAAATTATGAATTTTCCCACTGAAGACCTGTTTCTATTGGAAATGCTGATTGTGGCTTCTTTGCCCAAAAATCAATCTTGGTTCAATTTACAAAACATTAAGTTCAATTCACATCTTGCAACAAGAAAAGGCTACAAGCTGGCTAAATTAATTTTGGGGCAACTTCCCTTCCTAATCCCATGCCTTCTTTGCTGGCAGTGGAATGTTGTGAAGGGAGTAACTGCACTGTGTGGATATTGAGAATTTCAGTGACTGGGTGTTGCTGGTCTATAGTTCATAGGTTACTCATTGGAACATGTTCTGATGCCAAGTTTTGCATTGAAAAACTTTGAAGAGAAGTGTAACTTTTAATGCCAACAAAAATCAAGAAAGAGTAAAAGGGGTTCTGGTAGTTGTTGGTCAACTTTTCAGTAAGTTTGACATTGGCTTAAGTGCATTGAAAATGTGCCATCATTGATATTCCTTGGTAAGGGGATTTTATCTTGTTTTTCTAGTAAAAATATTTGCCTTGTAGTTTTTAAATATGTTTTTCTCTGTCCATCTCACAACTGGATAGGTGTGTACCTTATTTGACTACTGAGCTTCGCTTACATCAGTTACTCATTAAACTACTTTAGTGAACCATTGTAGATATGCCCAGGTCTAATATTCAACAGTTTGAATTTATTACCATATTCCCTTCAGGTTGAAAATTGAATTATACAATCATCAGGATATTACCCATACTGGAATAATCAAGTTCAAAGGATACATATGCCACCAACCAAGCATATTTTCGAGTAAAATGGTCGGGTTAGACTGTGTGGCACCAGTGCATAACTAGGAAAGGTACCATATAGGGTATGGGTGGAGTGGTACGCGTTTCCTAGATGTACCTCTTACTCATATAGGGTAGAAAATGGGGAAGCTAAACCAACAATGTCACAACTATAAAATGGTGCCTGTTTCTGAGTTGTTGCCATCAGTTTAGCTTCTCTGCAGTGTCCATTTTAGTGCAAAACCAGCTGGACACTGTAGGCATGTAATGTACAGTTAGGTAAGGAAAATGAAATCTCTCTAAAATGAATTGGCCAAACAGCTTTTCAGTGTCAATTTATGATGGTGCTTCATTTTCCTTGGACATTCTGGTCCAAATCAGGTTGTCCATGAGTTAGGTCAAGAAGATGCTCCCAACAATGGAAGGTACATAAGCACTGGCAGTTCAGGTAAATTTGCATGGCTTCTAATTTTTCATTAGTGCGGAAATATAGTGTAGGATGACCCCCTGATATAATGTATTATTTCTTTCAGAGTATGTTAAGTTAATGCAGTGCCTATAGAGACAATAGTTTAAACATAACTCAGGTAGGACTGAGGAAAGCTAAAATTTGTCCAATTGGATAGGGAAACTCTGTCCATGTTTAGCATTTCTCCTGAACTGTATTGCCACACTACAGCTTTTATGTGTAGTTATCACTTTCAATGCCAATTTTACTCTTAGAATTTGTAAGAGAAAAATTTGCAATCTTTCAGTCTTCCAGACATTCAGAATTACAATCTGCAGCTGCATTTAATTGATCTGGCTTTGGGCAACAACTTATTATGGCAGGAACTAAAGCCTCCTTTTGACTTGTTGCCATTATAACCAGTAGAATATTCGCTACAAGTGCTTGCATCCAGCTAAAAGCAAGTGCAAGTTGCCTCCAATTAGATGGGAACTTGAGATGTAAAAACCAGGTAATTTGCAACAAGTCCTGTAGAAAAGTCAGGCAAAATCTGGCTTTTGGCAATTACTGTACAGCAAATTTGACTTCCAAGAATAATTAACCCAGTCTCTGTGCCAATAACTAATCTGGCTTTAAATTGAAATGACAACAGCAAGTTATCCGGAAAACTTAAGGTCTCTGCAGTTTTTCCTGACTTGATCTTTGCATGCAGTGTGCATTTTTCACAGACATTGAATAATTGCATAATTTTTTCAATTCACTTAATTATGTGTAATAGCTAACATGGTTTGAAAATAAAATGACAAATCAACTTGTGTCGCTAGTTTTAATTTGCTTACCTTTGCTCCTCATGGACACATCATGCATGCATCTTTTAACTCCATTAATGAATTGATACCCAGTATAGATTATAATTGAATTATTTCTGTACTAGCTAAATTAGATTATCATTGAATAAAAGTATAATAATTTCTGTGTATTGCAACTTGTTCTTAAATTTCTCAATTTGTTCCTTCAAACATCTATATTCAAACTTCTTTATTAAAGAATAAATAAAACCTCTACCAATCTATCTCATGAAATAGTGTCCATTTTCTGTAGATGGAGTAGTTGGTGGCATTTACAAACTTACTTACCTTGTGTATTACTGGTCTAATATGGTAGCTATAATACATTGAACATTCAATAAAAGTGCAATGAATATTGTCTGGTGTGCAGTGTGGTTCTCTTAACATGTATCTACTCCTTTAACCATCTACATTGTGACTTGTACAGTAGCTCCCATAATGCACATGTATAAATACAACCTTAACAGATCAATGTCTTAAAAATGTTGTTGACTTTCCGTGAATGCATTAGTTAAGAACTGATATAGCTTGTATCTTGCTTGTCCAATGGCCATAACTACAGTGAACATTCAATAAAAGTGCAATGAATATTGTCTGGTGTGAAGTTTCATTCTTTTAACACATACATGTATCTACTACTTCGACCATCGACAGTATGACTTATACAGTAGTTCCCATAATGCACATGTATAAATAATAAAACCTCAACCGATCAGTGTCTTCAAAAATTAATATTTTTGATTTCCTGTGAAAAATTTTGTTGGTGTTATTAATTTTACGAAATTATCTAGCAAATAACTGTATCATTTTTGTAATAGGTAATACATGAATATTCAATAAAATCTCTTCATTTGCTCCAGATGTGTCACTGCATTGATAACTGCTGCCATATAGCACTAAAATCTCTTAACTGATCAATGTCACAATGTTTATTTTCAAAATTCTGTGGATGGCTTAGTTGCAGATATTTAAGAATTACTTACCTAGTTTATGTATTGTTTGTGTAATAGCCAGCTAATATGTCGATTACTTAATAAAAGAAAGTTTTAAATTTTCAGAATGGTTCATATACAGTAGTATCTCTTAATTCATCAAACATCTGCTCTAACAAACATTTACAAAGCACTGTCTTAGATTAACATAGTCTATTTCCTGTTAATTGATTAGTTGGTGGCATTTATGAGCTTATCTGGTATTTTGCTATACATTGTTTATGTAATAGCTAATACTTTGAGTTATTATTCAATAAATGGACAATTTTTTCTGTTGTGTGAAATTAAATGGTTCTTCAATTGTCATTACTTCTTCAAATTTCAAAATTTGCATTGGGAAGCTACCTTAAGTGCTCACAAATGTAACCTTATCAATGTCTTAACCCTTTAAGGCCCGAATATTTTTCTTTTGTTCTTTGTTCTCTCTTTGTTTTTGCTTTGTACTCTGGAATGTTCTTTTGTTCTTGGTGTCCGATATATTGGACACTAGGCGTTAAAGGGTTAAAGTATTAAAGTAAAAGGTTTGAACCTGGGAGAATTGTGACATGTTTGTGGAAGTTGATTGTGCAGGTTAGTGTAATCTTGAGAAAGACTGTTGGTGGAAGTGACTGAGTACTGTTTATTTGTTTTTGAATGCATCAATTTGTGGCATTAATGAAGTCATCTAGTTCCTATAATAATTGATGTACTAGCTAATGCATGTATCTTAGATACTCAATAAAAACACAATTTGTGTAGAGTGCAAAATTAATGGTGAAGTGTCTTTACTCCTTCAAACATCGACCTTCACTGACAAGATCCCATAAAGCACAAATTAGTAACAGCATTAAAAATCAATGTACATGTATTAAAAATTAATTGTGCCTTTCCCATGGATGACTTAGTTGGTGACATTTGTGACCTTACCAAGCATGTTTTATATCATGTCCTACATTTAAATAGTTGTTAGATATAAATTTTCAATATTGGTGTAATAGCTAATATTTTGAATATTCAATAAAAGAACATTTTTCTTGAGTACAAAAGTAACTAGTCTTCAGTGTCATTACTCTTCAAACATCTGCATTCATGAGCTGTCATAAAGTGAAAATATAACATCATCAAATCAACATCTTAAAATATTGTCTAGTTTGTTCTTGTAGTAACTAATACACTGAGTACTACAGCTTAACTTGGTGGAATGTAAAATTAATTATATGGCCATACTCCTCCAACCATCCCTTTTGGCAAGCTCCCAGACTATTTAATTTTGCAATGTATTGTAAATTTATCATTACAGTACATGATAAAATAGTTCATTTTGTAATAGCTAATCGACCACAATTTGGAATAAAATAATGACAAAGCAATATGTGTGAGGTGTATTTATTTCCTACAAACATAATTATTGTATTTGACCAGGGATCAGAATTCATACATGTCCTCAGAAACAATGAAAGTTGTTCCATTTTCTAAAAATATAGTATATATATCAATCCAATATATAATTGTGGTTATAACTTATTTCCACGTGAGCTGTATAAAATATGAACTAATACAGTATATATGTATAAATAATATCTTACAATTTATTTGACTGTATACTGTAATAGCCTTATTATATAATAGAAGTTTGTTCTTTGAGAGGAAAACAAATATTTCAATTGCTCTTTAATGGTCAGAAACATCACATCCACGGATCTTCATTTTTACTAAAATTCATGAAAGAAATTTGGGGTACCAGAGCAAAAACTTTGGATAAGCGAGGTTTGGCTGTACTTCTTACAACTTTCAGAGTATTCTAACCAATACACCATAATTCTTTTTCACCCATTAAAGTCATTTTTACATTTGAAGTTTATAAGGCTATTTCACATTCACATTTCAATGTAATTGTAATTTCAATTGTCTATTACTTTCTAATCATCAATATAAAATGTCACATACAAATTTCATGTTTTTGGTTAACAGATGAGTCCCTTTCTTGATATACAAAATTGAAGTAGCCATTTCTCACCCCTGATTAGTACACTTATTTGATTCACATAAAGTTATCCACAATGGTACCTGCTTTGAAGATTAAAATTTAAAAAAAAATTATCTAGTAGTACAACATCCCTCAGTTTTTGGGAAAAAAAAAACAAACAAAATGAGGTAAGTCTGTTCTGTAAAACAGTCTCCCTGAGCAAAAAATCAACTGGATGAGCTGGAATGAAACAAAAGAATTACAGTTGTTTTAGTATATAACTCAAACTAAACAGGTAAAAGTGGAGAATTTTCTCAATTTGAATTATTTTAACCATAATTTTTTATAAACTTTCAAAATGTTTCTGAGGGGGTCATCAAGAGGACATTTTTTAAACAATTCAGTTTGCTTTTGGTCCCTCATTCTGCAATGAAGAGAGAAAGCTAGGGTCAAATGCAGTTCTGGCTCCTTAACTGTAATCTAACTGGATTTTCACTATAGTTAAACATGCAGCCCAGTTCTATTCATTTGGCTGCTTTAATTTTAACTTGGATTATGACATACTAAAAGTAGAAATCTAAATCTCCTTACTTCATCTATTGAACACCACAACCAGTATGCTCTGAGGAACATTCACACACTGCAATTAATCAGGATGATTTCTGGCTTAGATCCATGTTGAGAAGCAGTGAGCAGAATGCTCACGGTAACTAACATAAAGCAGGCAAATTTAAGTGCATCTAACCAGAAACGAGCTGATCAATGGCAGTCTGTAAACATACCATAAGTTTCCAACTATTTATCTAAAATTAATTGCCTCATGCATTGCCCTCTTTAGACCAAATTGCGTAAATATCACAATGCGTCAATGTACAGTACATGCACAACCTCGATCTCATTCTTTTGGACTCAATGAAGTTGAGACTGCATGTATAATGATGTATGTACTATTTATGCAATTGTTCTATAGACTATAGGACTTAAATATTTCCATGAAATTGTAAACTCGGTTGCACGGCTGAAGCGAAATGTCGTTTTCCATTGTCTATGAAGTAGTACGCTGGCAATCAAATCTCTAGTGCTCTACTCACTAGTGTAACCCAACTGGCAACTGTTTGAAGGTGACTAGTGTATTTAAAAAAAACCGACATAAATAACCCTTCTTAACTTCTACTGGCTCTTACTTAAATAATTATAAACTTTGAATGTTCAGCTGTTTTTCGATGACAGGTACGTATTCCAGCGTAAGTAATAAGTTCTCCGACTCGTAAACTTTAATGCATTCAAAATTTACTGTCGCTGTTATAGCGGCCATCTTGATATGTCCTTTTCATGTATGTTATTTAGTGGCACCATTTGCGAACGTCCAGCTGATGTTACATGTAGGTTTCAAACAAGTCTCAGAAATTTGAATTTCTCGAATTTCGTTTGGATATTGCAGCTCTTTGACAGCCTGGGCATGCAAAAATCGTGTAAAAAGCAAGTTTCGTCGAAAGTATGGACGACACAACTTCAAAGTCCTATATTCAAAGTGTTTTAAAGGTTCAAGATAAATATGGCTGGATCCTGGACAGTTACGTACTTGTAGGTTTGCCGGCCCAGAATTAAGTTCTAACGTGAAACGAAATTTGAAGTTTATTGAATGTTTATTTCTTCAGGATTTCTTCACCAAAGATTGGTGGCAAAATCTTCCCAGCAAATGGACTGACGTTCTTGCAGGATTAAATTCAAGGGAAATTGCCTTCTATTTATTGGAAATGTACTCCACCAGGCAGGTGACGTTACAGCGACTGACATTCAGGTACTGAGGGAATTAATTACAGTTATGATAATAATGAGGAGGATGATGTGAAGTTTGTGATCCTGTAATAGTGTTGGTTAATGATGGTGATAGTGGGTGATAATTATGATTATCATGATCAAGGTTTGAACAGGGTGGGCACCTTCAGGGCTGTGTTGGCTAACATAGCTCAAAATACATGTCAACTCATGATTTATCAGACTTGTCCTGAGACAAGGGATAACTGAGTATTAACTGAGGGTCTGGATTTTGCAGGACTCTTGACTTTGTATAGCATTATAATACCATTGATAAAACTTTCCCCCTATTTCCAGGAATGTTTGGCCTTTGGAGTTGTTGGCATTTTTGGCTGCTTGTCATTCTCTCAATTTACAAAATCTACCTTGGACAAGCAATAATATCAGGGCAAATCACATTCAGGCACAGTCTTCATGCCCTGACCAGTTGTTTGGAGGAAGTGGGGAGCAAACATCAAACTTAAGACAGGCAGATTGTACTGGACAGAGAGACACTAGTAAGGGAAAGCAAGGACTTAAAAATACTCAAAAAAATGCTGCAGAAGAAGTTATCCAAACAGCTCCTCAAAATATGAACTTGACTCATGCTTTTAGATGCAATGTAAAACCAAAGAAACAACATGAAATACAAATTTTGTCTGAGGTAATTAAGTAGTTTGATAATGACTTTGCAATAAAGTTGAAATATTACTGCACCTGTCTTCATCTTGTTTTAACTTGTATCAAGTTTCAAGATGTTAATTTTTGGATTATGTTTTATACTTTACTAATTAAGTAGTACTGTAACAATACTAAAGTAGGTAAAATTATCTACTTGTAGTATAAATTACCAAAATCAAAGGCCTATCACAGAATGGTAAGAAGTTGGCTAAATAATTAAGTTTGAAGAAAAAAATTGACAAACAGTTTAATGTACATCCAGAAGTAAAAAATGAAATACAAAAATTAAGATAAAGAACTTGCTTCCTTACACAGTGATCCACCTGTCCAAAATTAAAAGAATTTACCCTCAATTTTTATTAATTTTTTAGTATTTACTTGTTAAGCTGTTTGTATAGTGTAATACTTTTCTCGCTAGTAAATAAAGATGCCATTAATTATCCCAATATCCAATACAAAATTAGAGTATATTACTAATGAATACCTTATCCAAACTTGTACATGAATGTGAATATTTTATTGAAGCAACCTACCTAAACCCTGTTGATATCATTCTCCTTTAAAATACAAAGTTCCCACCATTACAGTATGCTTGGCTGACATATCAACATTTAACCCTTCTTGTTCATTTCACAACGAACTACCCACATTTTATCTTAGGTTATCAATATCATAAATGCAGATTTAAAATTACTTGTGAGTATGAATGTTAAACTGTATTGATCTCTGTAATTTAATAAATTCGAATATTAGTGAAACTGTCCAGACTGATTTGTCTTGACTTTCAGGTCATCTGTAAACAAGCTGAAGAGTTGCAATGCTGGAATATAGTGGTAAAATTGTAATTATTGTCATTTATATTTACATAACATATGAGTTTGTTCACACCTTTGGCTCTTTGCTATTCTGTTGCATGTCTGGTCTAGCCCTTAGTTTGGAACCCTGGAACCAGCAAGCCAATTGCCATTCCAGTATAACTCTTTAAATCCCAGGGCTCATTCCTGTACAGAATAAAACCATCTTGCATGAGCCAGAGTAAGTATTAATTAAAAGTTCAGTTTTACACTTGCCCTTTACTGGGCTAAGGAGACAGTTTTTAACCTGTAAAGGTCCAGGACTCATCCCTGTGAGGTATAAAACTCTCTGGTGTAAGCCAGAGTAAAATACTAAAGTGCACCCTTGCCTCTTAATGGGTCAAAGGGTCCTGTTTTTGGTTTTGTTACTGGCATATGCAGATAAGTCTCACTATACACTTTATCTTCGAAATTTTGCTTATTAGCAATTGATCTGACAACTGACTGGATGAAGCTTGCTTGATCATTACTGATGTTAAGTCTGGGGTTAAAAAGCAGTTGTATTAATCATATTTCTTGCTTACAGATTAGCACATTTAATTAAAATAAATAAATTAGATAATTAAACATTTAGGACAAATCTCCAGAAATAATTGGTTTGCCATTTCTCATATACCATATTTCATGGTGTATAAGTAAATAGTTAGGGCACTAAATTGATATATAAAAACATGCCTCAACTTATACAAAGGGTAATAAACCATAGATACTTTATTGCAGTAAGTATGGTGCTCGAATGCCATCAACTGAAGACTCAAATGACAGCAGCGTAGCTTGCTTAGAGAACAGGATCAAACACTTTTATTTTCAACTAATTGTGTTAGTAAAGTCCAGACAGTAATCAAACCAATCAAAAGTTTGTAGAGTAATGTCTTTGTAGAGGTCTTACCACTATCAACCAATGAAAAGCTCCCAGTTGCAAAATCTTGTGATCACTCAAAACAGTTCAACAACTGAAGAAAGATGTCTTCCAGATGAGTGAAGTACAAAACAAAATATAAAATTAAACAAAGACATTTGCGATGATCAAATAACACAAGCCGAATTTGAACTATTGGGTGAGTCTGACAATGAAGAAGAGTTTAACAGATTTATTATTTAAAAACTGCTTAGTAAACTCCTTATAAATCTAAGGAACAACATTAAACTGACACTTTTTGAACTTTTTCTATGTTTGCAATTTATCAACTTGCATATTTGTAAATTTAACTTGGGGCATTAAAGTTGTTTTAAAATATGGATACTGGTAATATTTTTGTAACTTACCACAAAATATTGATTCAACTTATACACAAGGTATGACAAAAAATACAGTTTTTGTTTGCAAATACAGAGGTCGACTTATCCATTGTATCGACTTATACACTGTGAAATATGGTATCCCTTATTTTATTTGGTTATTAGTTATTTCATAATATTGCTTTGTACAGAACATTTACCTGTATATCTTTGTTCTCTTTGTGTTGTGTAGGATGTTGGGGCTGGCTTAGGTCATCTTTCTCGTTTGCTGAGCTATGGATGTAAGTTGCATGTTGTTACTATTGAAGGAGATGGCTACCATAAAACAGGAGCAGAAAAATTAGACTGGTACATGATTCAGCTTTTTAAGTAGAAACATTTTACTAATTAGCAAATTGTTAGTATAAGTAGCATAGTTTCTCATGCAATTTTGGAAAGAAAACAAGCACCAGTGAGTTCCACATGGGAGGGGAGGGAGCTAAGCCTTCCTTTTGGGAAGTTTAAAATATGCCTTGATGGAATTGAGTCAACTTGTTGAAACATTCCCCCTCTAAAATTTGAATGATTACAAACAGCTTTATGTTATTTGTTTATTTTTAAAATGCATTCCTCACATGCCATCTATATCTGCCTTAACAATAACATCTAAGCTGTTGTAATCACTGTATTTCTAAATTAACAATGCCAAGGATGACATACATGTACATGCTGTAGTAACGTAACATATTGTACTTCCAGCAAGACTGCTATAGAGCTAGACACTAGACATTTATGTATAGTTTGTAAAATTAATAATTTAGTTAATATGCAATGCTACCCTATTAAAAATTATAACAATTACATGTATTCCTCTGAAATCACTTGCTGTTTAAAAGGTAATTTGTAAAGAATATTAATAAAGCATGACTAGGGTAGCATTTTTTGGCATACAATGTGTATACATGTACATGTTACTTTTTAAAACACAAAGAATTGCCATAAATGAAAAATATTTTAATCTCAGATTAAATATTAGTTTTGGCAATTCCTTGTATTTCATACTGGGCTCTGATATTTTTAACCAGATTACATTTTTTGCCTGGTAAATCTTTTGCCAATGTTACGTATTGATCAAAAAAATTGTTTTTAGAATGCTACAAATACCATTAAATTCTTCCGCCCTTTATTCTGATGACAACTTCATAAACATATAAAGGTTTTGATGGTGTAAGAAATTACTTTAGTACATTCAATTGAAAGCAGTTTGTTAATGGTTCAGCTTGTAGCTACTGGTACATATACTGTAGAATTTATAAATTTAACAATTTTTGTTCTCTGGGGAAAAACAGAGCGGACCTATTTATAATCACAGTAAATCTTAACCAAACTCTTTGCATTTGATTGCATTCTATCTGATTTCATTAACAGGTCTTGCACTCATAGATGATATTTGACTAATGGCTTTTGCTTGACAACTGTTGAAAACAGTCTAACCTAAATTTCTACCTCATGTACACTCGGTAATTTACCAGTGAGGTTATTATTTTCCAGTACATATGAGTTTCTTTAAACCATTTTACCAACTGGTATTTAGTTATTGTTATGTTAATATAGGAAAGTCCAAAACTATCTGCAGAAAAAACAACATAGGACAAAAGAACAGGTATTGGATGTTACACTAGACTTGTCAGTGAAACTTTATATATGTATCTTAGTTTGTCAGATGGTCCACCTGAACTTGAATATGATTTTTCTTGAATTAGCTGAGTATAGCTGACCAAACCACCAAACCAATTCATGTGACACATCATGTAAGTTGTTGGTAAAATACCATTGATGCTCCTTTTTGATTTTTAAATTTATTTAATTATTAATTTTGTTTTAAAGATTAAAATAAGATTATTCATGTTACCAGTATTTCATAATTATAATTATTTAAATTAATTTTTACTAATATTATCCAATTACTATTTACTGTTATGTATAATTATTTACTATTACAATTTAGATTGTTTTAAAACAACGTAAAATAGTAAGAATAAAATTATCAAAATTAGCTTACCTGTAATAAAATTCTGATGTTGGGATTAACATGTAATAATAGCAGACTAATTAACAATTAGACAATGAGCTGGAGTTGTCTATGAACAAATAGTCATTGAAGACAAGTTGTCTAATTCTTTTAGTATAAACCCTTTGCTAAAACAATGACAATGTGCTAATTTTGCAAACTCTGAAAAAAATGCAGTTTTGCTAGTGCACAATGCCATCTTAATAAACTACTCCCAAATGACAAGTAAAATTGATTTATTTTATGGTGTATGAATATTTTTTTTGTCCCTTACCATTAAAAATCTTTATCGCATGTTTTGTTGCCTTAGTTTTTTTCTGGAATAGAATTTTCAACCAAATTGTCCAAAAACTCCTGAAACATCTGCAAAACACAAGCCTGTAGCCATCTTTTTCAAGTTTGTTTTCATTTTCCCAACCAGTCTGTCACAAATAGACAATGGTTGAGTAGCCAATCAAAATGCAGGATTTGTAACAGACGATGGTTGGGTTTATACGAAATTAAATTAGCCATTGACCCTTTGCAGTAGAGGCTGCCAAAACATCTTAAGTTATATGAAAGCTGATACGAGATTACCTGTATTTTACTCTAAGCTGGTGAATGCCAAATCAGAGATGACTTCACTTGGTGATGGGAGACTGACCTTAAATTTTTTAAATTAAACTAATTTATTTTCCTCAATCGTGTTAATTCCAGCTACTTTTTTTGCCAGGAACTTAAATGTGTAGCACTTAAACATTTGAATTCGTCCCACTAGAAAATAAGGAGGCTTGTACAGTAGTATGCCCCATCAGTCATAATCATACCTTGAGGGAAGTGATTTATAAATTTTTCATAACTTTAAATGAACTGTTAAAGGTTTGATTATACTCACTAAATTAAGCAATTGGAACTGCTTATAAGGTTTCAGAATTATTTATCATGAACCTAATTTTAGATCCGTGCTAACATCCCTGTAGAAGAATTTGCTAAGATTGTGTCAGAGGCATTTGAGGAGATGGAGCAATTACAAACCAATAAAAATGCAACTGGTAGACATTTGAACAGTCCACACGACGAAAGGTCAAGTCAAAACTTCCTGATTGTTGGCTTACACACATGTGGTGACTTGGCTTCAACGTTGCTTAAGGTCTTCACCGAGAGTAAAAATGCAGTAGGAATTGTGTCAGTGGGATGTTGCTACATGAGGCTGAGTCATGAGGAATCGGGATCTGAGCCACTGAATGCCAAACTGGACATGAACACCACCAAGACACTTGGTTATCCTATGAGTGAATATCTGAAGACTTGTTCTTCCAACAGACAGAGCTATAATGTCTTGGAAGCTGCATGCCATGCACTTGGTCGATACCACAAGAAGCTTGTTGGTACTGTAAATTATTAAATTTTACTTTTAGTTTTAACCTTCTAGTGAGTCCAATGATGGAGGGAAATTTAGAAAAATCCTTACATGAGGTAATACTATCAAAATTGGGGACATGCCTGCATCGGTGACGCCAGCTTTCTGTTCTACTTAGGGTGTTATCTTTGGTCAAATTGGGATATTCCCATTACAAAATTTATTCCAAGATTTCGTTAAAAAACCGTTTGAACTCAGATTCTTGGAAAGAACTGCTTTCGTTACTTCTGGAAATATTGATGCTCACCCATTTTGAGTATGGAATTACGGTATGTCATCACATTTTGATGACTTTAACTGTTGGCTCATGGCTGGTGAAAATCGTCTGGCGTTAGCCAGAGTAAAATAATCAAAGTCCCCCATGACAGAAGAAGCAAAAGCAAATGATAGAAAAAGGCCTATCTTTATCCACCTAAGGTGGACTTGTAGAAGTTTATTCAGCAATAGGAAATATCACTTAAACACTGAACAGAAAGTCTGCTCATGTGGGAGCTTGGTAAATATCAGAACGACTAGAGGACGTTCGTCAAACTCGTTTACTCAGAAAAACCACTTCTCAGCCCTAGACGGGAATCGAACCCGCAACCTTCTAATGACCGGTGAGACGCTCTAACCATTGAGCTACCACGACTGAGATGGTGAGCTAGGGTGCAGGTTCATCATATGTACAGCCTAAGCGGAAGTCACGATATGATAATAATAATTCGATTCCCCTCTAGGGCTCAGAAATCGTTTTTCTGAGTAAACGAGCTTGACGAACGTCCTCTAATCGTTCTACAGTAATAGGAAACATCCTTTGTTGAGAGGGGAAAGAGTGGAAAAACAAGTCCTATTAGATTGTCTTCTTTGCCTTTGTTTCCCCTGCGATATACAGACTATTGAGCACGTAATAACTAAATGAAAACACAAATTTGAAAACTACCCCAGTTGCGAAAAACCCCTTTTGTTGATCATGTACAGTATAATCTTTGAACTCTTTTACTTGTCTCTCCTATGTAGACGATTCCCCCAATCTAAAGTTGCATTTTTATAGAGCATTACTGGAACTACTGCTGCAACAAAAGGTACTGTAACTAATTCATGTGAAAAAGATAAGTTTGGAAGTTGATCGTCCAGGTCAGTGTAATCTCGTGGAAGACTTTTGGCGGAAGAGGCCGTCGAAACCTCAGTCACTTCACCAGTCGTCTTTCTCAAGACAACACTAACGTGGACGATTAAATTCCACAAACATGTAACGATTCTCCCAGGTTCAAACTAGTTACTTTAAAAAGATTATAAGTAGTTAAGATTTACTTTATAAAGAATGAATAGATTTAAGGAAGTTTAAAATAGCATCTGGCTTAAAATTTTCCGTTTCAACTAAAAGCAATGGACCATACAATTTGCGATGCTAAGTTTGCAGTGCAATGTGGGTAGTTCCAGTCTCAACCAGAGGCAAATTTGTGTTACGCAGCCCAAACTGTCCGTTTGCCCCCTCGGTAGCCTGGAACTACCCGTAATGCATAACGAACTCAAAAACCATAACCGGCTGACAATTTAAGTAAATAAAGAATTAAACATAAACCGAAAATTATTATTCTGGAACTTGATATTCAAGACACAACAAAAATGGAGACAATCGCGGTGTCGATGTCCATTCTTGTCGTGTCTTGAATATCAAGTTCCAAAATGATAATTTTCGGTTTATGTTTAATTCTTTATAACCAACTCAGCAATGTGAATAAGGTCTACTGACTTTGAACCAAATAAAGTAAAAAATGCGTATGCAATAATTATAACAGATTATAGTATCGGTAACCGTTGGACAGTGGTAGAGATTGATGAACAAGGTAGCAGAGTCAGCAGTCCCTGTGTATAACCCACAGCCTTGTGACCTCCCTCCGCCCTACATAAATGTTAGACACTTGTTTTTATCTGCCTTTGATTAAGCTCGATTTCCATTTACTATTTTTATCGCGCGATCGACTTTTTCCGATCGCTTTCTTTTGAATTGTGAGCAGTCGGCTGGAAGGATCCAGTTAAAAGCTCACGATTCCAAAGAAAGCGTCATGGCAAAAAGTCGATTACGCGATAAAAATAGTAAGTGGAAATTGAGCTTTAGATCTAGTCATCAAATAATGCTTATTTCTGGCGCCATACAGTATTGCTCTAGTATTGTGAAACTTTCACTTCAACTGTAAAATTGGTTATATTTTACTGAATTTGAACCATGGTCTGAAATCTAAATGATCCAGCCCAACGAAGTCTACTTTAAGCAAGAGTATTCGAGGTTTTTATTACAAGCTGTGTGTTGTGAAATGGCTGATTTGATTTCCCTGTAGAATCCTAACTCCCACAGAAGACAAATACGCTACTTAAATACGAAGAAAGCTGCAAAGATGACATTTGAAGAGTGAGTTCTCTAGACATTTGCCTTACGGGTCTAGATTGGGGATAAGGATTGAGATGATCTTTAAAACTTGATCTTGGGAATACTGCAGTCAGTGACTAGTTGATGTACCGGTCTGTAATTATTTTTGTGTCATGGTTTCCAAGACAAACGAAGCGTGAAACTGTCCTTAAAGTGTTCCCTTCAACTTCACGTCACGTTAAAATGAGGTATTTCTCAATTGTGTGCGATGAATTTTTGAGATGCTATTTGATTTAACCGGAAAGCATCCTCTGAAGGTGCAGATAACGTTAGGTTTGTGGGGGGAGTGTGGCTAAAAATATCAGCGAAACACAAACTTAACATAGTTTAAACAAAATGTACGTTTCGGGAAACAATGTGCAAAGTTCTTAGGAAACATTGTATCGCGCGTCCTTACATGCAGCAGGATCACCGAAAAATGACAAGACGCAGTAGCGGAATGATTAAAGGAGGAAGCTAACACACTGAGTTTCATTATAAACCTTTTTCAACAGATACGTGAAGAATGCTTGTAAGATTCTTGAAGTGGAAGAATGCCCCACATCGGGAGGTTTGGTCTTAATTTTGTTTTTAATTTTACAATATGTTTACTTTGGATGTAACCTTACCCAAACTCTTCTGAATGACACACCAAGTTGTTTGGAAACACGAAAGTGGACTGAGTCTAGTTGTCAAACAGAAATCCATGGCCAATTTAAGTCAGTTGATGTCTTGAAATATACCAGATTCTGTTCTTAAATTCATAATGGAAATACCTTTCTCTTTAATGAGTACTAACACAGTTTCAAACAGTTTCACAGAAGAAACAGAACGTTACTGATTCAAAAATTCATCAATAATTCATGAGGAAGACACGAAGAAAAATCATAACCGTGTCGTATCTTTACTTGTGATAAAGACACATACGGCTCAGAAAACATTAATTTTCAAACTTTTTTCGCACAGTGGCGTGTTGAGGGGTTCGTTTTTGATATCCGATAAAACACTCCGACTCGTTTTTTAAAACTGGATTTTTATGGTGCTGCTAGTCCCAGGCCTTTTGCTGGCGGTCAAATCACTTGACCCATGTATCTTCATAAACATTCATGTGTTTGGGTGATGTACTCGGCCTGGGGACAGGTTAGAGCGGGAATGGGTGTAGATCTCAGCTGAATACACGTTTACTCTCAGGTTTTATAGCTGTCCCAATTTAGCAATATACATATAGAAGGCATTTGGAAGTGATGAGGGTTTCGGAAGCTATTGTGGAAGAATCGACTATCGAATTCTCATACACGTAAAATTATTTTCAGCAAGACTTTTAACAATTCGCACAATGTTTACGCCGCTGATGGCATAAATCAGAAATTGGAAGAGTATGGAGATGAAGTTTTCGTACACCAGTGATCTCGGCCGATATACTATAATCTACCTGCGACAGTATGCTGGACGATATGTCCAAGCTGACATGTAGAGATACATATGTATTCACATAGAAATAGTGTACATAAATGAACGTATATGCAGACAGTTACATGTTTATAAATGTACATGCATATGGAATTCATATACAAACATTTACAGTACATACCCACTAACGCACTTACCAAGGCATACCGACATTATAGCACATAATTATAATATTCTGCTGAAGAAAATGGATAATGACTTTAGTCTGAACTCAAAAACTACACAAGAACATTTCATTTCTTTCAAGAAATACGTCATGTGGAGAAACTTCATCAAGGCAAGGTGAATGACGTGGTAGTCTTCTATGTTCTTCGTCTTCTGCTGGCTCCTCTTATTGAGGGACTTATCTTGGTGGACAGACTGCTTTTCGTTAAAGAGAACGATCCAAGTAAGTATATCGAAGGCATGGGTAGCTTTGTGTAGTGAGCACCTGAGCTACAGTACTATGCCATGGTTCTTCCTGGAAATCAATGTTCAGCAGCTGCCGATGCATTTAAATTTTTATTATGATTATGAGTAAATTTTTTTTAAAATTTTACTGAAAATGAATCCCCCTTCAGACACGGTAGTGTTGTTCTAGTTTGTTTTTTTCCCTTAATTTTACACTGTAGTGTTTTAATTTTAATCCATAGGCAATCTCGTGTTTTCACTAGATATTAACGCAAGGATATCAGTGCTATTCGATCCTGATCGATCTCCACGAAATATGGCTATCATTGCTGAGAAGTCATGTAGCCCATGAAAAATGACTGGATATTTAGATAAAAACTGACCATTTGCAGGTAAAAATCATACATTTTTGAAGTCAAGTAAACTTTATCGATCAATCAGGGCACTCTTGTGCTTGCCCTAGGTTTTTATGGATCCAGGCTGTTCTACATTTTATACTTTTTACGACCCACAGCTAACAACCGTCATCAAAATCATCTCCATTGCCAACACCATCGTGCTCGCTAATAGTATTAACTATATAATAATTAACCTTCAAATTTGTCGTTTATTTGAAGTTTATTATAACTGTGGTGCACGTTACATAATAATTATCATTTAATGAAGTTGCCTGCATAATGTTATACAACTTAAAAACATTAAACTTTGACTACCGGCAAACTGGTTATCTTTGTTACTTCTTCACCACCTTCGACTTGATATTCATATCCATCTGAATTAATTTACTTGCTTCTTATCCCGACTTGTTTCCACTTTTTAGTATATATATATATATAACTACAGAGGGAACCGTTTCGGCCTATTGGGCCTCAGCAGGATGAAAGTAACTGTTATTTACAGTCACCTTTGATGCCTCACAAATGTGGGACATCAAAGCCAATTGCCAGA
>JBAHVQ010000456.1:1099684-1114267 GCA_036872915.1 Nanipora kamurai | reverse complement strand
AAAAGTTGTGAGTTCCCCAACGGGAATCGAACCCGCGTCTCCCGATTGCCGGTACGGTTGTCTTACCACTAGACCGTGAGGGCTTGACAACTAATCTGAGATAAATTGGGACCTGGGTGCTATGTTTGACATGCTGCTTTCATAGTTGAAAGTTGAGACATGCCTGTAATGCGATCTACATACGAGCAAACTCAATCTACAGAGTCAATCTACTCAATAGATTAGTAGAGAGAATCTACTCAATCAAAATCGATTTACGTACATTTTACAAAAACGTCAACTCAAGAACAGAAATTCGTATCACTTAACAATTCACGGCATTCTTTATAAATTTAGGTGTGCTTTTAATCAAAGCGAATCTTACGTTGGGGTGATCTTAACTTAAGGAACTTTAACTCCTTTCTGTCCCTATAGGTCCTCAGTGACCTATGGAGACCTTAGTATTTTACTCTGGCTAACGCCAGAGGATTTTACTCGTCAAGGGGAAAGTCCTCGGACAGGAAAGAGTTAACAAGAGTTTAAAACCTATCTCCTTAACTCCTTCCTGTCCGTATACGTCCTCAGTGACCTATGGAGACTTTAGTATTTTACTCTGGCTAACGCCAGACGATTTTACTCGTCAAGGGAAAAGTCCTCGGACAGGAAAGAGTTAAGAAATAGGAACTTGGCAACGATTATTTTGAAATGATTTCTTTTTAATTTTAGTAATATCACTTTCTAATATTTCGTTTAGGAGGAGCGCGTCCAGTGTCAAGAGGCGAACGGGATCGTCGTATTAGCATGCGCCTTCATCGCGGGGGGGACGCTGGTGGTGTGGACCATGGTCGCGGAGAAGCGTCGCGCATGTCCGGCGTACATACGCGCGCTTCGTTCGCTGCCGGAAATGCTTCGGGAGTCAGGCGCATGGGCGCGTCAAGGGACAAAGGTCTTGGAAACGACGACTTCATCGCACGAACATCATCAAGGCAGTTACCAAGAACGGCGAAATAATTAGCCGCGAATACCATTCGTATCGCAAAAAAAAAGACGACGAAATAACGTTGCACATTTTGCACTCGCCAATGGAAGGCGTTCACAGCGCTTGTACAGAGATGATGAATTTAAACTTGCGAGAAATTCCCAGCAGAAAATTGTAAAATAGACTCAGCAGAGACGGGTGTAAGGTTTGGGAAATTTAAGCGACGAAATAACTTCGGACCAAGTTTCGTACAAAATGGCAACTTATTTTTTTCCACCTTAGCTGTTGGTTTTTAGACTGGATACGTAGATCCGACTAGTGAATGAATGACGATTTAATATCCTTTTACGTAGATGTAAATTATAATTATTATAAATATTTGTTCAAAATAAGATGTGAATTTTGTTTAGTTGAAAGGACAGGTTCACGTGGTTGCTAAGAGGCAATCCCCTGTGATGAAAGTTCCGGACCCAGAAAGTTCGCGCCCAATATCGCGCCTGAATATCATTACATTTCGAAGAAACCATCCTCCTGACTGACATCACGTGGTCCGAAATGAGTAAACAAACGTCGAAGCTAAAGGTATGTTGGCCAACGTCCCAGAAGTACTGCACGTGTATTTTGAACATTCTAGGAAGGCTCCGTGTGGACCATTTCAATTTTAATCCTGCACGCCAGTACCGTTGCGCAGCTGCGCGAAAAATCGTTTCATTACAATTTTTTTTATATTGTATTCCTCGGTGTCCTTTCTAATTGCGTTATCCGAGACAATTCAAAGCCAGCTGTACTAGTACCGTTTAAAATGAACTCATACGGACAAGCTCCTCGATAAAATAATTCAGAGAATTATGGGCATTTCGTGGGCTAAAATACGGGAAAATTTCGAATAAAACTGCTTTAGCTTGATCAGATGGGATTTTGCCTTGCTTTTAGTTGTTCGTTGGGTTGATTCAAATCAGTGGCATGTCCACTGCGGGGCGGAGGGGGCATATGCCACCCTAAATAAATCTGCCCCCACGTATCCCCCCAACTGAAAACTGACACAAGTGAGAATTTAAAAAATGAAATTTGAATCCACAATTGAAGAACTGAATTCGCTAAGCCCGTAATTGCGCGTCTTTTTCGCCAATTTTAATACAGTAGTTTAAATAGGTGGCTTGATTTACCCCGAATACAACTGTCACCACGAGGTTCCCGCGAGTCTTTTCTAAGAAAGCCGCTGATGATGTGTATGGCTGGCAGCGGCATCGCCGACATGTACCCCCTTCCGCCCCCCTAAAAAATAAACCCTCGACGCGCCACTGGTTTAAATAGAACTCACGGATGAACATGCAAATTATCTAAAATCAGCGCAATCGCGGTAAACAATTTTATTACGAAATTTTTGGTTATTTGGCTCGTAGAATTTGAAGAACATTTTTTACTCATTCGATGTAATAAGTTGTTTCACGTGCGAAATGAACTTGGCCAACCTGTTGGTGGAATAATTTGCACTAATCATTGCTACTTATAATAATACTAATAAATCGTATTACCTATTCGATTTTCATTCGCCTAACCCGTTCGTTCTGCACATGATGTAAAATATTTTGATAATGAGTTTCTGGCGCAGGTTGCAAGGTGGTGTAAGCTGCCGAGCAAAATAATGAGGTCCCAAGAGCCTGGGTCCCAATCACAGGTCCCGTTGTAATATTTGTTGTCAACTGAAAACTTGTCTCTAGAAAGCAGCTGTAACGCTAGTTCAATGCCACTGTTCAAAAGAAAGGGGAAGATTCCTCCGAGAAATATTGAAGCTGGAGCTTCGACAATAAGTGTGAAGGACCTTGATGAACCGGGCGGTGAAAGTGGAACCATAAAGCTGCAATTAGGCGATAACAAACTGGTCTTTGAAGATGGTGCTTGGACTTCAGGTGTCGTAACTTTTTACATATATATTTGTACGTACACATACTGGACCTTAAATTAATTGATCTGCTTGAAATAGTGATTTTTTTGAAGACTAGCTTTCGGAGCAAGCTAGACTGATTTCTATAACTGAAACAAATCCACAAAATCATCAAAATTCCTATGTGGTAGCCAGTTCCCTACTCCACGAATTGAGCTGTTACTCTTGTCACTGCTGGATCACCTCATTCCAACAATTTGTTTTCAATTGTTTAGAGACATCTGGAGCAGGAGGAGGTGGAAGTAGAAGCAGTGGTGCCGAAGTACGTCGACTGAAGGAACAAAATTTGCAGCTAAAGGAAGAAAACAACTTACTGCAATATAAAGTGGAGATACTTCTTGATATGGTAAGTCTATATTAAACGCTGAACAGTAATCTGGTTTAATGTCCAGTTTAGTGTTCAGCATTTAGTATTTCCATCATTATTACCATATCGAGACTTCTGCTTAGGCAGTACATATGACAAACCTGCACCTTAGCTCACCATCTGAGCCTTGTTAGCTCAATGGTTAGAGCATCTCACTGGTCATCAGAAGGCTGCAGGTTCAATTCTTGCCTAGGGCTCAAAAAATCATTTTTCAGAGGAAACAAGTTCAATAAACATTTGTTGGTTGTTTGATGTATACCAAACTCCCGTATAAACCAGATTAGTATTCAGCATTTAGTATTTCCATCATTATTTATCGTATCATGACTTCCATTTAGGCAGTACATGTGATGAACCTGCACCTTAGCTGACCATCTGAGTCTTGGAGCATCTCACCAGTCATCAGAAGGTTGCAGGTCTGATCCCTGTTGAGGGCTCAGAAATTGTTTATCTCCGGAAATGAGCTTGACCAACATTTGTTGGTTGTATGAAAAGTCTGCTTGGAGCTCGGTATGAATGGTATTCAAAATTCAACATTCAAAAGAGAAATATTCTCCAAAAGACAAATTGTTCTTAACTAAAAGCCACTTTTTGAATCCACTTTTCTTTCATGACTGGGATTGGTAATAGTTCTTACTATATTTGCATTATGTGCCCTTGTACTTGATATATAAATGTTTTTATTGTTATATTAATTGTATATTTCTTGACGCAACCATTTTAGAGTTTGCTTGATGGCTCAAATTTATGTACATCTAGGATTTTCTTTTCAATTTTGATGTCACTCCATGCATCTCTTGTTCTGTGGAAAGTTACTGTAATCCTTACATTTTGGAGGCCCACTCTTATAATGAACAAAATTACTAATGATTTAAGATTTGTTATATTGCCAAAAAAATTCCAAAACATAAATAAAATTTTCAGATGATGGTCAAAATAAAATATGATGGTACTGGTGGCCATTAGGGGTTAATAACTGGATTAATCCAATAAATACTGAAAAAGCCTTTTGCAACTGTGAATTAAGCCTTTAAGCAGGTAAAGAGTGTCAGAAATTATATTTTAAGACCCCACCTAAACCAGGACTAGTTGCAACAATGCAAATCCGTTGGTTTTCCCCACACACCTGTAATACCAAACATATCTAGTATTTAAGGGGAGACACCTCACCCTGCTACCCCTTCCCAAATCAGTCTTTCTCATTTTTGCTCTGGCCAATGCTGGGCAATTTTGTTCACCACAGAAAGAAGTCTGCCAGGTTTGGTGATTAAAGGATTTAAAGCTGACATGTGGCATGTGAAGCAATGCCAGTTTTGGTTCATGGTTAAACTTGCATTATTGCTCTGTTATTAACAATGTGTTAATTTTATTAAAGCTTGCTGCAAACAAAGCAGATCTTATGGTGCTGGAGGAAGAAGTTGAGGTTTTGACTAAACAGAGAAACAACAGAATTCAATAACAAAAAACACAGAAGATAATCTGGAACATGTGTATAGAGCCACAAATCAAAAATTTTCCACCAACCCTCATGTGAATACAAATTAGCAGTAAGTTATGGAAACTGTTGCTATGAAGACTTTGCATGATAATTTCCTAGCTTTTTTTCACTGAGTAACACTTATCCCCTAGATATGTGTTGTTGTGGATTGTTATATATACAGTGTGTCCACGCCAATCTGAACTGTTTCACATCAATAAGAAAGTTATATGTGACTGTTGTGGCATATATATAGCTTCATCCATTGATGTACCATATACAAATGGTATTAACAAGTTGTGTACCTTTGCATACTCTAGGGAAGAGCTGATCGGTATATCGGATTAGAATTTAGAATTTAAATAAACTGATATCATGCAAGTGATAAATTCTGACCTGATGTACGACTTGACCAGCGTGTACAGCTGCCTTTTCCACTATTGGTCACCTGCTTTACTTAACACTTGATTACAGTAACAAACATCTGACAAAATGTGGATGTATGTTACCAAATTGGTTTGTAACAGCAGACAAGTTATAAAATACTCAGTGGTTCATTTCATTAATCAAGTTATTGTTTTCAAAACAAAGTGACCAAATTTTAAGTAATTATTCATCTAAACCTGTTAGGAGGAACAAAAAACCTACCAAATGAGACTAATGTAGTTAAATTTGGCTACAATGTTACGTACATATAAACATTGTTATATAAATGATACTTTTTTTTTAAAAAACAAAGCTAAAAAACAAGCGGAAAGCCAACATGCAATTTTTCAGTAATATCAATAATAGTTGCCTCAATCAGCACTTGCACATTAATTCACAACTATGTTTAAGACTTCCTTGGTATACCCACAGGTATAAAACTTGCTAACACCATCTAAGCCCAAGATCTCCAGGACTTATTGAGTATTTTGGGCACACCATGAGAAGCAACAGTAAAAACAACAACCTGTGGAACATTGTTGCATTCAACTCTTCTCTGTACACTACCTTAACTTTTTTCAGAGTTTTCCTTAAATTATTACAAGAGTAAAGTATAGACAAAGTATGTATATTTTCATATTAAACCTTGTATATTTATTTAGAATACTAGTAATAAAAGAACTAGTTGTAAGAGTTCGCATTCCACTTTCAGCACTCTGTTATGCAATTACTGTGCTTTACATTTATGCTAAATGTAACAAAAGGGCTGTTTTGCCATGGGACTTGGCATGTTCTTATCGAAGTGGCATTCCAGTTCCTCCAATCCCTTGTGCTGCTGCACCAGGACCCAAAAGAATCTAAAAATTCATAGAATTCATTTCACAATGATTACCTCAATTTATGTCACCATGACAGACCAGGGGAGAAATTTTGTCAAAACTGTTTAATTGAGAAGAAAGACGAAGCATAGTTCCAAGTTTATGATTTGTAACATTTTAAGTAGCTAGCCGTATTAAATTACCATTTCCTGCTTGGCTTGAGGGTCTTTATCTTCTGTAGGTCATGACATAAGTCAGAAGTGTAATAAGCTTGTGCAGCCTTAAACAGTTTGCTGGATAACAGCACCAGTCCATCAGGTGGCACATCAGTGTAGAATCCAGGCCTGCCAGAATGTGCCAGCAATTGGGAAAATAACTGTTGCCCTGGTTAACTCATTCTTGTCTGTTTAGGTACTTTACTATTTTCTCTATGTAATGCCACCATCTCTCCCATTTCCAGCCCACCCCAACTTATAGCTCAGATTTTCCTCCAAGCAGCTTTGTCTTGCCAGAGATCTCCGGCTACAAGTGTTGATAATGCAGTCAAGACTCCTAAACTACACTCTCCAATTTTCCTACAGATCAGGCAAATTCTGACTGTCAGCCTTCACTGTGAAACAAATAGGCAGATTTTACAAATGGCATTCAGACAGACCACTTACTTGTCTTTGCTGCTGTCGTTCAGCCTCTTCTGCCTGGGCACGCTCCACTTCAAATATTAATGGCAAAGCTAACACTGTAAACGAAGTGCTCACAATCCATAAAGTACTTCCACTGAAACTGTATAACTTCTTGGCACCACCGACAAGAAGACTTGCGGTTTTGCTCGCAAAATTTACCGCACTTTCGGGGAACATTTCGGTGAGCCCCAAAAGCCTTTCGGTAACGGTTTCATCTTCCATATCTTCGAGGTTCTAGAGAAAAGAGAAAGCCGGGAATCTAAGCAGTAAGCACTTAAACTCGTAATTCAACGCCTTGCAATTAAACTCGTGCTTTTAAACATACATTCAGTTTGCAAATGGAACATGACGGGCAATTCCTTGAAGAAATCTCTTTAAATGGCAACCTTTCATATACTTAACTAATATTAGACCAACGATACATGCTTTTAAACCTAAAAATTGTTATTTGTAAGAAATGTAAAGCCCACCTCCAATTCGTCGATTCTTGAGCTACTTTCAGCTGCCATTTTGGATCGTAAAAGCGTGTGGGTTAACCGCTGGATGTACAACTGCAGGTTCAAATTTTTTCTGAAGAACGCAAAATTTGTAATGTCGATGTCACAATCCTGAAGAATAAATTGTGGCCACGCCCTCTAGACCCAGTGGAGGCGCATACGGTACCGTAAGAGGAAATTGAACCCTCAAATAACAGTGCAGTGCTGACTGCGCTACGAAGGCCGTTGCCGACGTGGTCACGAATTCTGTATTTATATTCGCGGTAATGCCGACAGAGTGAAAGATATGTTCAATGAATATCAGGCATGTACACTATAACATGGAACGGTATTTATATCAGGAGAAGGAACTTTCCGCGTAATAGAATGATACACTTTAAGTCTTAAAGTACATGTCCTACATGTACATTACATGTACTTCAGTACATGGCCTACATATTTTTGTACTTCCGTCCGGAATTATCCATTAGTGCCAGTTCTCTGCGCGATATGAAATCAGGCAGTACATATGAATGGACGGGCTTTATTAAAACTCAGTAAGTTAAAAGACTAATGCCGACCTTTCGATCGCCCTGGTAACCTAGCCTTGAATGCTGAACAATCAATTGATCCAAGAACAGTACATCTCCATCTTGCCATTGGAAACCAACAGCACTCTCCCATGAAACCCGTCTCACTTCATGAATCAAATCTCGTTCGATTTCTCCCCCATCACCAAACGTCGTGTGACTAGGGTACCCGTTGTTTGGTAAATCCAAACCTTCAAATAGAGGTGAATATTGATGGTAGGAGCAATGGCTGAGTGCCACTTGATTAAACCAAAGGCGCTCCCCGGTCATTGGATGAAAAACAAAGGGACCTTTGCTATGCCAGTATGACAAAGTAGTTCCGTTCCACTCAAAACTATAACCTCTGTCGTTTAAATAATTTTCCACTTCGCTTCTTTCTTGGGTGTGAAACTGATGTTGCCAACTCAAATATACTATTCTGTCCTGCTTGTTTTTTTCGTCCGGTCGAATGTACCTCTGACGAATTTGTTTTCGTTCGCATTTCTCCACAAAACTCGCATCAAGTTTCGCTAACACTTCGCGTACGTCACAAATGGCAGTTTCGCCTCCCCATGGCGCGGTCTTCAAGCTGCTGATGATAAATATTTTAGGATAATTAACACTGTAAGTCATGTCATTATGTAACTCCACAGTATATTCCTTCGGATCATTTGAACCGCCATGTACATTCGGTTCAATCTCTACTCGTGGGGCTGTTCCTCCAACATACGAGAAGTGTTCATAGCCCAAGCCATGTACCCACTCAGACAAATCCTTCTCGTCGCTAACCGGTAGACCACGAAACAAAATGGCTACTGCTGACCCGTCCTTCTCGTATTTCCTGTAAGCTTCCTCGATCACCTCCCTCGATCTCTTCCCCCAGTGCGTTAAAGTCGTTTCTTGTTCGTTTCGAGCCTTTGCAAGCAGTGGAAAGTTCTCTCTTGGACCGGAGAGAAACTTCGGAAAGCCAGGAGTGTCATTACTGGGCAGATACTTCCTTCCAGCTAAAGGTACCGGAACTGTGAGTTCAATCTCCTTAAACGAACCTCTCGCGAAATATTCACCTAGGTGCAATGAACGATGGCTTCGAGCAAGTCGGAATTCGATAGAACTGGAAATGATAAACCTTGAACGTAGAATCATTCGAATTCTTGGGAATAGCAATACGCAAAGTTAACAGGCCTCTAGCATGGTCTTAATTCAGGGGGATCCGATTACAGCTTAGATTCTAGCCTAGTTCCTGAGCATTTCGCTTCCGCCTTGCAATTTGTTGGTGGAAACAGTTTGCAGCCTGGGGCGGGTGTAGAGAGGCTCGAGGCGAAAAGGCCTAGGAAAATTGGCGAAAGTGTCCTCACTGATGAGTGGTCCTTCTTTGGAGTTCTCCGGGCGTTTTTTATCCTTCGCGCGTTCCGTGGTTCCAACTTGGTAATGGCAAATAATGCATATATCATAATTGTGTAATTCAATCGCATACTGATGCGTGATGGCGATGAATACAGGCAGTTCTGGTAAGTATGCTTATACACGCTTTACCAAGCAAGTTGTCAGAATACTATTACAAGCATGAAGAGTTTATTTTAAATATCTTTCATGCTGCCAATTCAGTTAAACAAATCCATAATCACAGGCTACAAATATTTATTTATTTATTTTATACTGTAAATTCTCTGCTTCAAGTTAAGGGCGTGTTGCACGCGGTGCGAGTTCCCTCAGATGTCGTTACATACGCAAGCAACCCGCGGCAGCGAGAAGGCCAAGGAACTAGGCTACCCAAGTCCAACAACTTGGGATTTGGGCCCTTGGGTGGCCCCAGAGGTATGTAGGAAGTGGGTGTTTCAGTTAACTTATGTGGATTCTTGGCTTTCAAGGGAAATTTTTATAATACCACTTAGATAGTACAGTGTTGATTTAAACTTGATGCTAAAAACCAAAACTTTACCATAACATCAATTTTAGGGGGGTTCCTTCAAACCCTCCCACTACAGGCCTGGTTAATGATTCTAGGAAACTTCAGAATTCGATGTACTTCTTTGTCATTCTTTGTCACAGTGAAATTACACATATGAGAATGAGTGACAACTGGCATACGCCCAGAATTCCCTTGGCACCTTTCTGATAATTACAAATGGTAAGCTGTCAGAATATTTTGGAATGCAATAAAAGAAGTTGTGCATGGAGTATAAATGATAAAAGCAAAAGTCTCACAGCCAAACCAAAAACCTCATAGCAGAAGCTCAAAGGCTGTGGCAAAAGCAAACAGGATCACAGTAAAAGCGAAAAGGTCACAACAAAATCAAAAGGCCATGGCAAAAGTAAATACAAATATTCAGGACCTGTAGTTGAGCAAGAAAATTTTTCTGACAGGGGTCAAATATGAATTTGAGCTAAAATTTTGGTTATAATTATTTAACCTTTAATACTAGTTAAGGTGTGTTTATATGGAAGCAAACTAGCCCTCCTGGTAGGCCTTGTAAGTGGGGTGGATTTCACCTTGCTTTTACATGGGAATTTTCTAGTCCTTTGAGGAAGGCTGGCCCTAGAAAGTCTCAAATATGCATGTGTACATTGATTTTTTAGTACTTCAGAATTGTGACAAGCAGTGGGAGATCCACATATAGATGCTCCCTTTTTAAATCTGATTTTTCTCTTGTCGTTGTCACATGGCTTTTATAATTAAATCAAATGATATATTGACTGTATAACAATGCAAAATGTATAACTGTGTGAGATCCCAGTAGTGTGACCACAAGCAAAAGGCCTTGAGTAGCAACACAATAGATATCCAGTTTCGCATCTTTAGTCAGTTGTAACATTCTGTGTCTTTTACAAAACTGTTTGAAACTTGATGTCAGTATTCAGTAAAGGGAAAGCGATTGCCATTATGAATTCAAGAACAGAATCTGACATAGTTCAGGAGATATTAACTAATTGAAATTTGGACATGGATTTCTATTTGACAACCAGTTCCAGTCCACTTTCATGTTTCCAGATTACCTGGATGTTACAAGAAAATTATGAATGCTCAACATTCCTTTCATTAACATCAACTTGGTAGCAGGACAAATAGTCCATGAGCCAGACCATGATCCTGGTACCAAATCCGGGAGTTGCTATAGTAACTGAGGAATGTTCTGGAAGGGAAAGTTTCATTACATGTGGAGGGAAAATCCCAAGATTTTTGAATTGTATCAGTTTGACTGTCCAATTCATTCATCTTTCATAAACTGCAACCGGTTAGGGTCACGTGTTTTAGGACTTCTTTCATAATGTGGCCTGTTTCAATACCTCTAATAAAGATGACTAGGGATTAAGAGTCCACCTGGTGTACCAAATTGGTAGGGTTATCATGTATAAACATACAGCAGACACGTTAAGAGTTATAAAAAGGGGTGATAACATTTGCCCGCTTGACTGGAACTATATTGTGAATTTTGGGATCTCGCTCCATGCAATGAAAGGCAGAACTTTTATTCGCGCACCTCCTTTAGAAATTCCAGGATCTGCCCCAGACCAGCATCATGCAACTCTTAGGGAGCGTTCATTATTTATGGCCGGGGTTGGAGCAGATGAATAATAGGTTGTATAAGGTATGCCTGAGATAATCTCGCGTATCTTACGACCATATAACATACGTGTAGCACACAAACCGATCACAAGTTTACCACATGTATTGTCTAAGCTCGAGGACAGAGAACAACCATACGAAAGATAAGGTGCAGTTTACAAAATCGATTGCTCCGACAGCCGATCCACTTATATGGGTGAGACTAGCAGAAACTCAAACATGCAACTTAGAGAACACAAACGAGCGACAAAAAACGGAGACAAAACTACCACATTGCAGAATGCCATCGATAAACCAAAGACAACATTGACTGGGAATCGGCAAAATGCATTGGTTATAGCACCAACTAGAAACAACGACTCGCACTAACAAAAACCATTAAACCGATCACATCAATCACCGGGACCTTACGAACGACCATAAACGACTTATTCACAACTTCAAACGAGCGAACAAACAATAGGCTTAATATATTGACTGGTAGACCGACCCATGCACCCAGGCTCAAACGCCCATGCACCCAGGCTCAATCACAAACATTTTACAAACATTCGAACCTGACATTTACTCTTCGCTTGACTCTGAAGATGGCCGCCGCTGCGGCCGTCGAAACATCAGTCACCTCCGCCAACAGTCTTTGTCAAGCCCTACACATATCTGGACGATCAACTCTCATAAACATGTTTTAAAGCTAACGTGAACTAACGTGCGAGAATTTGCGGAATAAAAATTTTGTTTAGAAGCGATTACCATTACAACTGAGGTCACACTTCACCACTATATTGACCTTCGACAATCTCGAAACATCGAACATTTCGAAAGCAAAAATTCAATTTTTAAGATTTTCGCTCGCTGTATATTTTTTCTTCCAGTACAACATAATTATACAGCAAAACCGTAAAGATTTTACACTTTCAATTCAGCATTTGAAGTAGTAACGTTAACTTTGAGAAGCAATTACAATGTGAACGCCGCGTGAATTGCAACATATGATTAATGGGTGGTAAATCCGGAAATTTTTGCGAATCCAATTCTATTCGCAAACACCAAACTTTACCAACATTAATTTATCTTGCAAAACCTTAAAACTTTTAATTAATATGTTAACAAGCTCACTCCAACTTTCCTGTCTCCTTCGAACCCTAATCTTGAGTGTTGTACAACCAACTGATCCAGAAATAAGATATCACCGTCTTGCCATTTGAAACCTACGGCGTTCTCCCAGGTAATGCGCCTATGTTCGTCGATGAGGGTTTGTTCGATCTCTTCTCCGTCACCATAAGTGGTGCTAAACGGATACTGCTTGGCTGGCAACTGGACACCTTCAAATTGAGGATTGCTAGCAAGAAACGAATAGTGATGGCCTGCAACGTAATTGAACCAAAGTCGCTCACCGCTTCTTGGGTGAAAAATAAACGGTTGTAAATCTTTCCAACAATATAGACCGCTCCCATCCCACTCGTAACCGTAATCATTTTCTTTCAATTGGATCTCCACTTCGGTGCGGTCGTCTGTTAAGAATTTTTGTTGCCAGCTTTGTTGATATAAATTGTTCACTTCACGTCTGGTCTCATTATCATGAAAGAAGTACGTATAACGAATCATTTTCGTTTCGCATTTCTTGACAAAATCTGGATCGAGTTTCGCAGAGACTTCACGCACATCACAAATCGCCGTTTCTCCGCCGTACCGGGCCGTCTTAAAGCTGGCCATGGTGAATATTTTAGGATAACGAGCGCTGTAGGCCATTTCGCTATGAGGTTCTATGGTAATTTCCTTCGCTTCTCGAGAACCTTTGGTGACATTTCGTGAAATCACATCGCGCGAAATTACTCCCAAACTGCCACTATACGGAAAGGGCTCGAAGCTCAAGCCATTTACCCATACGGAGAAGTCCTGCTCGTTGCAAACCGGTAGACCACGAAAGAGAATGGCCACAGGAGAACCGTCCTTCTCGTATTTTAAATAAGCATTCTGGATAATCTCCTTTGATCTTTTAGCCCAGAGCTCTAACGTTGCTTCTTGTCCGTTCAGAGCTTTCACAAGCAACGGATAATTCTCTGTTGGACCAGAGAGAAACTGAGGAAACCCTTGAGCTTGAGAGCTTGGAAGATACTTCCTTCCAGCCAATGGTACTGGTGTTGTTAGTTCAATCTCGTTCAACGAACCTCTTGTAAAATGTTGACCGATATGAAGAAACCTACGGAGTTCTCGGTATTTAAAAGGACTGGGATTCTTTCGGGTCATGAGGCTTGTGATACGTTCCATGGCGATGCAAGGATCGCGAACCCAGTTTGATCTCGTTCGATATATCTTTTAATAAAATGCTCAGTTGTTGGGAAGGTTAAACATTGTCTTCTTTGCGTGAAGTGGTCAGCAATGCAAATTAACTGGCCGAATTACCGGGCGATCATGCGATTATTTTATCTAAGAGGGGCGCCCTAGGTGTTTGTTTCGAGAGACACTCTGAAATATCAATCATTAGTACTACCACATTTTGACTACTGCTCAATGGTGTGGGGTAATTGTGGAGTAACTCAAAAAGAAAAGCTACAGAAACTCTAAAACCAGGCAGCAAGGGTAATTACGGGCGACACTTAAAAAACACGGTCTTCTGATATTTTAAAAAAATTGAAATGGAAAAGGCTTGAGGAGAGAAGTAAAGAACAATTATTGGCATACGTTTCAAAAGCGTTGAATCATCAATGCCCGGCCAAAATTTCAGAGATGTTGAAAATGTCAAATTCTGATAGATATAACGCAAGAAGTAACAATAATATGCTGATGTTGTCTAAACCAAATACTAATTCTATGAAGAGAACCTTTGGTTTTATGCTGATGCTAAAATTTGGAATTCTAATAAGATATAATCTTTTTACTTCATCTGAAAAGTTACCTGCTATATTATATTTTGTAATATATTTTTAGTTATATTGTCTTAGTCTCAGATTCTTGCATGTGTATTTTAGGTAGTTCTTTTGAATTACAAGCTCGAGCTGACGAAGCTTGCGAGGTTAAATTAAAGGCGTATAAAAGACTAATTGATTGGCGACCGTTTATGAATATGGTCAATTATTTAGCATACGATGCGTCAGGACGATGAGTGTTATATCTATGACCATATCTCATGTATTACACGACATGTCATTTCTTCAGGATAGCAACGATTAAATGCACAGGAGGTGATCCTTACTTTAATGGAAATAGGAATGCCTAGAGTGACAAAAAAACCATAGCCAGCCGATAATTTGAAGAAATATAAAACAAAACATACACCGAATAAAATCATCTTGTAAAACTCA
>JBAHVQ010000456.1:1067473-1092726 GCA_036872915.1 Nanipora kamurai | reverse complement strand
AGCCATGTTTTCAAACTATTTTTCAAGTTGGAGTGATTTTAACTTAGTAAATTGAAGAAAACGTTTATGGAAATCAGAGCGAAATCTCTTACCGATTTACAGATATTGATTAAACATTCAGTTTTTTAGAATTTTCCTCATGAATTATTGATGAGTTTGATAATTTAGTTTACATAACCTCATGACCTAAGTAACTAGATTTTCAATTTTCAACAAATCATAAATCTAAACGTTATCGTTTTCGCATGTTGGAATCTTTTGTGAACAGGACATCACAGAAGGTTTACACTGTGCCTCTGCTGACTTCCTGGATACTTACCAATATTTAGGGAATGAAGATGACTCAAACCAAGCATAGTTTGCTCCATCAGCTGAACTGGTTTAAGACCATGACGATCAAAAGTAGAATCCTCGACGTACTGAAAAAGAGTTTGAAGAAGAGGGGTACATAAGTGAGAAGGAAGCGAGTTTTGGTACGATTGGAAGCAGATGAGGGCAAGGTCTCAATCATGATTCGGTAATTCGTATCGGAATTACTCGCCGAAGGGAGACCTGTGAATAGGAATAAGTTGAGATTGAGTCACGCAGGACCCAGATTATAAGCTGTGCCGTGCCAGCACTGGCACGCTCGGGATAGCTTATGAAGAGGTTTTTTAGCCGAGCCGTGCCCCACGACCCGCCACAACTTCAAAGTTCAGCTTATAAACTGGGTTGAGGCGAGCTGTGCCGTGCTAACACACGCGCTGTTTTGTCACTTGTGAAAGACACATTTGACGCTCTCACGTGTCTTATTTCGGGGCTTTTAGGCGGAGAGTGCCAAGGCATGGGACGGCTTTGTAAACTCAAGCCGTGCCAAGCCGTACTAGTTAAATACACCAGCACGGCACAGCTTATAAACTAGGTCTAAGTACCACCATCACACAGAAAAGACTTGTTTGAATAAAAAGGGCTTCATTTACCTCCTGAACAGTGGATGCACACAATTCTATGGCAATGTAACGAAACTGGGGAGTTTCTTCCTACAAGTATGACAAAAATATAGAAAGTAACCAAACGCTTAGTGTTACTTGAATAAATATGAAGTATCAAACGAGAGAGAGCTATTGATCGTGTAAGAAAGTGCAGTGCTTACTGTGCAGAAGTATCTTATGACATTCGGATGCTCATCAGACTCTCCTAACAAGGCAACCTGTAAAAGGAACATAAATGAGTTAACTTTCATTTACGGAAACCACAGATATAAATGTGTTCGACTTCATCGTTTACAGTACCTCGTTGTTCGCAAAGCTAAAGCAATCTGGCAGGATCCGCTTCACGGCCACGCTACGGTTCTCAAATTTCCCCCTAGAAACACAACGCGAACAAGTGTTAAACTGCTTCCTGCTCCTCAGTGACCTATGGAGACTTGAGTATTTTACTATGGCTAAGGGCAGACGATTTTACTCGTCAAGGGAAAGTCCTCGGACAGGAAAGAGTTAACGTAGACTTTAATGTACTGTATTGTGTTGCACTGTATTGCGCAACACTGAAATGCATTTTGTTGTATTGCATCGTATGGCATCGTATTGTATTGTATAGTATCCTTGCAAGAGTACTACAAAGACCCTGTTGCCCCATAATTACACTAAAAAGTTCAATATAGCGATCTCCAATACAACCAAATGTATTCATGCCAAAAGAATGGATTAAAAAAGTGAATCTTGCTTCTACAGGACACAAAAATAACCAAATCAGCTTCCCGCGGAAACAAAAAGGTATTTGATTTAACTTCGCGCTGCATGTTTCGCGTGGAGCAATACTAGAAAGCATCGACGGAAGTCTGTTTCCGCAACTGTCTCCTAAGTATGAGCAAACTCAATCTACAGAGCGTAGAGTGTAGGTGTTTTGCAAGCTTGGATAAACAACGAAAGGCTCGTTCTTCAAGCTTTGTGAAAACTCAGAAAAATGTCTCCTAATTTAGACAGACTTTTACAGTAAAGTCTACAACCAAGAACGACGTAAAAATGTAGGATGACGGACACGTTTTACTCCGTAAAGAAAGGTCTTTGGTCGAAACGTCAGAATTTTTCTACACATATTCGGCAGTTAAGAACCTTTTAACGTTCTGCATAGTTCATAACAGATGGTCAAAACAAAGATTTTGCGATACTCACTTGTACACGGCAGTTCCCTCACAACCTCTGCCGATTAAATCTTTTGGATTATACGAGATTTTTCCAATTGTAATCAGACCAGCAGAGCCTTTGAAAAACCAAAATAGAAAGACTTCCATGATTCTTAAAACTATAACAATGTATCATACTTGTCACGTGAAATTGCGATTTAAAACTGATCAGTGGTGGCTTTAAAAAGTTTGGTGATTTCTAATTTGTTCAAGATTTAAGACACTGTAGTTAACAACAAGAATGTTGGGAAAACTACATGATAATAAATTGCGTAACACTTTGCTCGTACCATCTTCATCACTTGAAACCGTGTTACCATGATCTGACGAACGACTGTTCGAACCAGCACGCTTTGCAGGAATCTCCGATATCGTTCTCGTACTTCGTTTCTGTTTACATCAATAAGAAAGGGATAAAATTCAGAACTTAAATTCTCAAACTGAGTAGAAGATAGAACAAATATCTCCACAAATATCTCCACAAATATCTCAAGGAGTAGTTAGTCACAAACCGTCCGCAAACAAACAAACAGATTTTAAATCAAGCCTACGAAATAAACAAACAAACAAGAAAACCAACATAACTAAGACGGCAAGCACGCAAAAAACAGACCATCCAGAAAACGGACGAACCAGTACACATGCAAGCAAACAAACAAACAAACCAACCTGCAAGCGTACAAGCAAGTCAGCGAGCATAGTCATCAAGCAAGCAAAGCAATCAATGTAAAGCAATCAAATTAGTCGAAACAGGCAATGCAAGCAAGTCAGTAACCAAACAAACAAAAAAAAGCATAAATAATAGTAATTATCATGGCAATGGTGATGACTACAACAACGACAGCAAAAACATACCTCAATATAAAATATCAAAATGATCACGAGAGGTATACCAATGGTTGCTAGGATTGTATAAAGCAACCTCTCATGCATCTTCAACATCTCCATAACCTGATCCTGAGACATACTATTTCTCCCTGAGCTCTTTTTTATATCAATCTGATCTTCAAAATCATCATCATCTGAGTCAAACGATTGGGGACTGGGTATGAATGGATCTGCAAGATGAGTTATTCTCAGCCTGGGTGGTTCAACCGGAGGAACTTGATGGTGGCCAAATATTATGGGAGTGTTCCCATCTGAAACATTTGGGGTGGCAATCTTTTTCTTGGTTTTTGAAGAACTCTCTATCTTTCCAGGAGTTCTGGTCTGCCTTTTGTTCTTTATTTTGGCATTGAAACCTCCAATAACAAGTTTTAGGACATGTGAAGGTGGTTGGATGGGTGGCAATGACTTATCTTGTCCTTGAGAAGGGCCATCAATTAATGGAAGCTTTGGCTAGATTTAAACAACCAATTAAGTTGACATTAATGTAAAAGTTTAGTGGTACAAATTTGAAAGAAGACTATTTTCATTATAAGTCTACCAATTTGTTGCGATTTCTTTTCCAGCCTTTCCTTATTTAAAATAAAAGTGACTTGGTGCTGTATAGTGACATTCATTTGAGTGAAAGGCTTTGGTTTAAAAAACAATATGCAGAAGTAATACTGGTAAATAGGCTCAATAAAAACAATGAAATACATGTCTAACAATAGTTAAAAATATAAAGACTGCTTCAAAAAATTAGGGCAGGGTTTCATTGCTATCTTTTCGAGATTGTTTTCCTCCAAAGAGTAAAACACTGGAGTGTGACCCGGCCCCGTAACAAGTTAAAATATTGTAAAGTAATTGGAGTTTTGTTTCATGAAAAATGGAGTTTCTATTTATGTAACTGCAATTTCTTTTAACTATGCACATCACCTACCTCAATCAGGGGGGTGCCTTCCTCAATAACTGATGGTAAGGCAAACAATTTTCCTTCGTGTTCACCAACATACAAAGTAGCACTGCAACGAGAAATGATTATCACCTTATACATAGGTGCCAAGGCTGAAAGAAGGATTAACACACACACACGCAACTGAGAGTAAAATCTCTCAAAAATGTTTTGTGAATGGACTAACAGTATATTGTGCAATGTACAAAAGAATTTATTTAATCAATATACTTACTCAAAGTATAGTTCACCAGAGTCTATGAACTTGGTTCCAGAGCTGTCAGTAACGGTTCTGTTATTAGTTAACATTTTTAATGTTTCTTTTGCAATGTGGGTGAGTGGTACCTTATGAAGGCCATCTCCATCCCATTCATAAATGCCAACAACTGGAGAGTCAAACTGCTTCTCCCAGTGGATTTTGCCTGCAAACATTTCATATGGTAAAAAGAGAAGGTCATATAAGGTCAGTTCTGATATAAGAAATGTTCTAAATTTCTGTACAATGCAACATAGCTTGTAATTTGATTTTGAACAAAATTTAGTAAAAGTACATAAGATTTAGCGAGCTTTTAGTTTGTTAGAAAGTTCTTGTGGAATTTTTTACGCTTTTGTCTTTGAGGTTTTATGGTATGGAAGTATTTAGCTATTTTTTTAAAGCAACAGTTTTAAACAATTTTTTGACTATGTTAAACAATAGATAAACTTCTTGTAGACTTAACATTTATGGTTAATTAGTTTTTTTGGTCTCAAAATGCATTTTTTCACAATGAAATGCATCAATGCAAAGTTCAAGGGACATTCATGACGTATTCGACAGACATCAAAAATTCTTCGACCAATCCTTCAAAGAAAGCTTGTCAATTTAATGAAATGGATTACAAAAGTTCTTAGGAAAACTTCAACTGTGTGGACAACAACTTGGTAAAAACATATCCTGTTTACCTGAATCAAATTCCATAGATACTACAAAGCCATCTGAGCTGGAACAGAAGTGGAACATATCTAGAAAAATAATAAGAAATGCCACGGTTTTAAACCCATGAATCTCAATTATAAGGGCAATGTTTGTTTCTTCCAAAATGTTCACAGTAAGCTTTGCAAATTCCAAATAGAGAGGATTTAAACAGCATATGCAATGCAATTGATACAATTATGGAGACAGTTTCTGAATGTAAACTTTGCAGTTTCTCTGGTACATATCATGACATGTCAGTGTGTAAGAAGTGCCTGTTTTTCTTACTCATCTGCAATTCCTATGCTTCTCTATACCACAGAATCAAAGAAAAAGTATACTTTTCTACAATGCATCCTTTGTAACTTGGCTATTGCCAAGTGTTTTGGGGGCATACCAGTCTACAAAAAGACAACCAGTAGTACATGCACACACTAATCAGAGATTTTTCAATGAAATGTCAAAAAATCTAAAAACTAAATAAAAAATGTAAAAAGTTGTCAGTGCTTTTCACAATTGATTGGTAGATTGACATTGTACACTACACCTTTGTTAAAAATTTCAGGTTGATACTGTTAGGTTTAAGCTTTAATGAGAATCATTAACATTTACAATGACAAAACCCAACGTGTCCAGCTAAGACTGAAAAAACATCTTGCACCATCATGCATCTTTCAAGTCAACATTTTGCACCATCCAATAAATTTACAATTGGTGTATACAATATAGCATTTTGGTATGTCTTCAAAATAATGTGCACTACTTACCATAATCAATTTCATTTGCTATATGAGAGGAGTAGTCATAATAGGTTGTGTTCCATCTAAATTTAGTAACAAACAAAGCTGAGTTTTAAAATTTAGCTCATATAGATCAGGCCTCTGGGGAAAAACCCCAAGGAACTTGATAAAAAAAACCCTGCAAAACTGCTGGGCAACTCTAAATAGTGTCCTGGGTAAATCAGCATAGGGTAATTAAGTGGCAGTAACAATGAGTTACCATTTGCAAAGTGAGAGGATAAGTTAAACATTTTAAGCTAGAAATAACATTTTTTATATTAAATACAGTAAATTTAGTTCAATTAAGATATGGTAATAATTAATTCAAGTTACTTTGATTTTTAAAAGGTTTTCATCTCATTTCATGGCAGTTATAAGATTTATTGAGATAGGTGCATCATCAGGACATCTGGTGACTGGTACAAGGTGGCAACAGCCTAAAATTTAACTTGCTGATCAAACTGTGGACTGCCTTGGACTCAGAAGAGCTCCAGACGGGACTCAAACTCTCAACCTTCCGAATCCTTCAACCTTCAAGCCCCATCTGGAGCTCAGAGTCCATGGTGGTCCACAGTTTGATTAGCAAAATTTTTCTAAGACTTTAATAGCATCAAACTGCAACTCATAATTCAAAAGCCTAAACTTTGTTCACCCATTCAAAATCCAACATGTAGCTTGATATTAAATATGGTTCGCAGGTTCAGAAAATAGATGTTTTAAGAAACTGGCAATAAAGTTTCAAATTGTGGTTCACTAAAATAAGGTGCTTGATTTTCTGAGCTCACTACTTCTGTGAGGAAGGCATGATCTGCCTTTCTTTGAGGGAAGGCATGATCAAACACCTTTCTCATGGAGGTCAAACATACTGTCAAAAGGACAGTTCTAAAATGTACAAGTAGCTTACCTTTTTTCCCTAGTCTTGGCATCGTACATTGTCACTGTATATTCTACATTAAGCCAATATGTTAAGACATTATCAGGTCAATAAGCACAAGGCCATAATTAAACTTTATTTAAAAAAGTTTAGAAATAGACCTTGAACAAAAATTTTAAAAATGAATGATCAAGCCATTTCTGTCTAAGGTGGCCTGTTAAAATTATATTCCAGCAAACAGTTTGCAGATAAAACATGAAATATATCTTTAATTTAAAACAAACCTGTTCTTCCCAGAAATATTGGTGCTTTCCCACTAGACATACTTGGACATACAGTCTGAGAGTTGTCCATGGATAAAGTCTGCAATTTTGACCCAGTTTCTGGGTCAATTGCATACCAAACATCAGACTTGCGACCTGTGATAAAACTTTCTCTATTAGATTTGTTTATCTCATAAATATATATACAGTATATAAGTGTGTGTATTTATATATATATGTACAAATATGTATATACTGTGTGTATATATCTAATTGTACATAGTATGCATATATACGTATACGCTGGATCCAGAAAATTTCGACTGAGAAATCACATATACATATCCATATGCCAGAAACCATATACATATACCAAAAATTATATATATATATATATATATATCCTAAGGCCCTGTTAAATCCCTGAAGAAACTGGATATCTATACCTAAGAACTTTTATGCCTATCCCAGTCACAAACATTACAGTTTAAGAAATTTCAACTTCTTGTTCTGTAAGCATTTGAAACTTTGTAAACTTATTCAATGTTCAACTCTCTCTCCTGCTGGTTCATACATCCAGACAGTCTTCTTAAGTGTGTTTTAGTTTTATCTTTTTGCAGTTCTTTTATATTTTTGTATATTAAAAGTAAAATACTGACCTATATACATCATTCCATCAGTGCTTCGACATGGTGAGGCTTGAACCAACTCTGGGATGGTAAATGGTAATTTCTAAAACATAAAATTAGGCGCACATGAAGTACCAAAATGTGCAGAAACTGGAAATTCTATTTCTTTTGCCACTAATATGCTTCAAATGAAAATAATAATACTTTCCAATGTCAATAATTAGTGATTTAGAATGAATAAATGTAAAATACTTTTCAAGTTATATTTAGCTTAATAATCAATGTTTTTAATCTTATTTTTAATACAATTTACCTTGAGACCATCAGGTGAACTTCCAAATGCATATAGACTTCCATCATGAGGGTCGGGTAAAAAGATTGACCTACAGTATAAGTAACAAAACCACATTAGTCTGTTGTTTACCAAGGGCTCTTCCTTTGACGAGTAAAATTGTCTGGTATTTTACAGACTTACCTAATAAGTCTTGGAAATAAATGGGTCAAATAAAGTTTCAAAAAATATCATAGACATGCTCCGATGAAAAACAGGTCTTTGATGTACCATCAGTTATAAACCATTACAGTAATTAAAATATTGTCAGTCTATCCTTTTATGATTCAAACTATTGAGAATGATACTCACCCAGGCCTCATTGGATATGCTGATCGCAGAACAGGATCTATAAAAGATGTCAAAAACAATTAAATAATTGAATATCTCTGCCAGACCATGTCACAACTGGAGTCGCATGGAGAATTTGTCCCATGAAAAAAACACCAGTGGCAAGATTTAAAAAAAAAAAACAGTTGAAATGCCAATTAGATAATTTGTAATACTAGATTAGAAGTCTCAACAGATTCGTAGTGATTTTGATAGTCTGATGATTGCTTTGTTTATGAGTTATTTGTTTCAAGTACGGAGTACAAGCAAATCATGTGCAACATTCACTTTGTAAATTCAATGCAACACGTATCTATCACTAAAAGTAGAAGAATTCACTGAAGACAACAATAAAACAATTTCTAGGCTACAATATTTGTAATTTGAAAAAAAAGACATTTTTTCCTGCTGTTTGATAGAACTTTCTGTTATTTGATACAAATTAAAAATATGTGCTATTACTGTATTACATTCAAACTAAATGCTGCTAACCTTTCAGGATTCATGCAATCTTTGGTGCAATCTCAGCAGCCATAAATAATATTGCAATGACAAATTATACACACAATAAAACACCACAGGTAACCAATATAGCCAAATAGTTACAATGTGCAAATAATAATTAATTGTTCAATTCGATTCGGTGCACCAAATTTCTGAAAATTGTCGTGCAGTCTGGTGATGTGATAGTTAAGTAAGTCATACCACCATGGTAAACGTTTGTTAAAATCTTCAGAGATTAGAGATATAATTGTAATCATTCTGTCATTTGTTGCTTAAGCACAAACCACAGCTCAGCTGAGGAAGAGTAAAAATGTTTATTAATCGTATACTGCAGTGGTTTATTGCATCATCTCAATGCAGAGGATCAAAGCGAGTGTTGTTATTCGTGACTACGCACGAAATTTGACTCTTTGATATGTGAAACGAACACTGTTCGTTGTGGAATAAGTGTGGTTAATCAACTTCAAGAGAATCGAGAAGACTTCTTGGACAAGCGTGCGGTCCGTACTTACAACTTAAAAGGTTTCACCATTAAAATCCGAGAAGCGGCTAAATCTTTAAATATTAATCGTTTAATGAGGTACATTGTCTTCTTTTGCAAACGAATTTGCACTCGATCAGCTGTTCCGAACTCCAGTTTCACAAGTTTTTACTGTCTAATCAAGAGAGCAAGCAGCTAGCTTTGATTTTCGAGTAGTGATGGGAGTGCATGCATTATTTAACACGGTTCACTAACTTGCTTCGAATTACTACCGATCCACACTGCAGCCATATTTACGTAAACAATAATAAAATTGTTTAAACAGCTAGCCGGAGCCCACGTGAAAGATTCTCGAAGGAGTCAAGACAAAATGAGACGGATAAAATACTCAAAGATAGGTTAAATCCTTTCCATTACGGTTTCTGGTGAGAGCTGGTGGAGGCAAACGAACCAGCTCTCAGTGACAAACGGTTGCATTCCGTTCCATTTCCTTGTACGGACCGACGCTGTTGCCGTGTTGGTGTTCCCCGCTGTTTTTTCAAATATATTGAAAATGCTTTTCTAATATATTTCAATAATCACCTCAAATACATCACAAGGTGTACCCTTTACGGTGCTGTTTATCTCTTTCGAGAACTGCCAGAATAATAATTTCTGAAGTAGTTTTCCTACCTTCTTTGAAAGACCACTTAACCTGGCCTGTCTTCTTTCGCACGGCATGCATCGTCCCATCAAGAGTAGACACGAAGAGGTAAGCGTTTGGTACGCTTAAAGAATTACTCTGCGGGGTGGAATGGGAGACAAAACAGTTAAAATCCTATCTCTAATAAAGCAGACTTTCGTAAGGATCCAGGTCAGAGGAATCAGTAACCAAATATAGCAAATTAAAGCTGTTTCTCGTTCGATATTGTACCTTATCATCTGTGGACGAAGCAAAATAACCAAGTATTCCAATGAACACGAGGACGGCGAAAGCGACAATCTTCGTTCCAAGGGCCATTTATAAAGATATTACGGAGCTATAGATTTCGAATTAAACGGTGTTACAATAGCGGTTATTAGTGCCATAAACTGCAGTACACCACAACACACAAAGACATCTGAAACGTGAACAACAAAACTCTTCACGTCGGAAACTGTAATTGGCTTATTATAGCCTGCCTTTTCATTGGCTGAAACGGAAAATATGCAGCGGAGAGGTTGGGAACTAGCGAAACTTATCTAGTTCCTTGAATTCAATATACTACAGTGGACAAATATATTTATATTGGCAATATACAGCTGTAGGTTGTTTTTTTATTAGCCCATTCTCATGCGTTATTCATAAAAATTAAAATAGACCAAAGGATGCAGCAATTTTAACTGTTAGGAAAGTAAGAAACAGTTTAAATTAAGAATGTGACGGAACTCAAGACGGAAGTTATGAGTGTTGACGGAACTACAGCGGAAGCGCAAAACGAACGGAAAGAGGGAAGAACAAAACAAACATAGCGATTAAAATTATTCCAAAAGCATACGATGTTAAAAAAAGGATTTAAGTGAAGCGTGTACATTTATTTTCTTCTTTATGCGTCCGAATCTTAATTTTTTTTTTCGTCCAAATCTTAAGTGGTTTAAACATGTGAGCATATTGGTTTACATCTTGACAAATCGGCGGAAATCCTTGGTTCTTTGTTTAGAGTACTCGTTTTGAGCCGACCTGCTCTGTAATTCCGATCAGATTGTGTAAGTATGATACAAGAGGAGGTGGGCAAGTGTTGTTCATACCTTGTGGTCTCAATGAGACCCCTCTCATGGATATTCACGCTAAAGGCGAGGAATGCTTCAATGGACATAAGTACTCATAGTGCTTCCCAGATTTAAGAACCAGCTATAACGGACCTATTTCGCTGGAATCAAAGCGATAAAACAGACACGTGAAATATCCTTCTTGCTTCCTCAATCTTTATTCACCTTTATTATCTCCATTATCTCCATAAAAAAAATCTAGCAAGCGAGGTTCTCTACGACAAAATATGAAGACAGTGCTAAATACATTCGGCAGTTAAATTGAACAGTTACAGAGATTATCCTTTTCCCGGCAGTACCTCTCCCTTTGACGAGTAAAATCGTCTGGCGATAGCCGGAGTAAAATAATATGGCGTTAGCAAGAGTAAAGAATAAAGCTCTGACACTGCCGGGAAAGAGTTAATAACCCACTTTATCGACCTTAGTTACGTCAAAAGTCTCTTGAGGTCCTCTCATCTCACAAAAGTATTATCTAAGTTTTTTGAGGTGTGGCTCGTTCACCAGCGCCCTCTAGCCTGTCAAATACAATATTAACTTATTAAATATGCTGTTGGTATCTCCACCAATTTAGACAATTTTGTACGTGATATGGGTAAAGTTCAATTTTCTGATTATATTTTCGAATGTGATGTTGTGGCGTCATCATGACGTCATCGAAAATGCAACAATCCTATCATTTTCGCTTGTGTTTGAGTTTCATTATTCTTTTAATTATGATTAGAACCTGGACAGTCTTCCAACCAAAAATACGAATAGATTTTAGGAATATTTAAAAGTTCCTGATATGTCGACTTTTTTTATGTAAAAAAATGCCTTGATGCCTCCCACATCCACTATTTATAGCGTTTTAATCCCCCATTTTAGTGTTTGCAAAGGGACAAAAAGGCGCTTTGGGGCATGGTAACAAGGCGAAGCAATACTTCTGTTTTCTAAAAATACGAAGTTACCAGCCCTTCCAATCACAAAATCTAGTTTGAGGTCTATTTTTCTGGTAAAAATCCTATAGCAGTTTTTTTAACAAAGCTACCGATAAAGTATTCTCGAATAGCAGGTTAGAAAGGTGAGCAAGTATTTCAGGAAATTCGTAACCATTGCGCGGGTTAGCGCAGGTTTGTACCAGTAAGAAGTCAGGAAACTTGTTATCCTCGTGCTAGGCGAGGGTCGTACTAAGATGGAAATTCCTGAAATTTATTAACATGATGCTCTGCGCAAAAATCGTACAGATGGGAAGCAAGGAGGCAATCAGCCCTCTTGCTAATCGAAAACAAGCCATAAGCATTGCACTATATCAAGCAAAAGTAAAGCTCAGTCCATTCAGAGTTAATGTTACCTTGATTGCTGTGTTTATTCTTACGTTTTCTCGAATATCAAGTTTCAAGATGATAATTTTAGAATCTTTTTTTCTGCTTTACAGGTGCAGGAAGTTCTATACAAGTGGAGGTGTATGACAAAAACCGCAGTGATCATAGTAATGGAATAGGTCCTTTGCAGCAAGGCCAAAAACACTTTTCATTACAATATCTGGAGAGAAAGAGAAATTCAGTGTATTGTCTTTTTCGTTGGCTGGCTGCAAACGGCCTCTACTGTGGTACCAGGACAAGAGTCCATGATGAGAAAATCGCTTAGCCTTTGGACTTTTAGCAATTGCCCCCGCTTCCTACACCAATGTGCTTCATTATCTTGAAGTATCGGCTGGTTATGTCCGATTAGATGCAACCTCGAGGACAAGGTAAATTGACTCGGGGGATCTGAAGGTGGAGCTATCTAAGGGGACTTGAGGGAATTCTCCACGGGAAAAAACTTTTTGATTTTTAAGTCCCGAAAACGCCATCTGTTGCATTTTCGAAACTCATTTACTGCTTAAATGGGCAGGCTTCCTTTTGGTAAGTATTGGAAGACTGTTGATGTAATCTATTGGGATATTTGTTTCGATCTTACCCGCCTCTCCCCAACAGTTTCACATTGGATTAAGAAGAATCACAAAATTAGTCTTGAAGAAAGGTGGGGGGGTTCGTACCCTCCATTTCCCCTGTGGCCTCGCCACTGTTTAGACGGATGGACGCTAATCACCTAACTAGGAATTCAGAGGCCTTTGTTTAAGATTGACGGCTGGGGACATCCATTGTTACTTTACTCAAATTGCAATTATCACAAAGCCATAAATCTCCAACAAGCCAGAAATAGCAAATAACATACAAACAATTTAATTAAAATCTAATAATCGTAGCCAGACATATTGAGCTTAAAAATATATTTGAAAAGCTGTCTCTGACTAAAAATATTTCCAATTGGACGCTTTTTTATCAAGGTACTATGATCTCCGTCGACAAAAAAGGATGTTATGTTAAAATCAGAAGTTCTATACAGGCGTGCTAAATTGAATCTTGATTAGCACACCTGTATATAACTTCTAACTTTCCTTTAGTACATGCTCTTTTGATGACGAAGATCATAGTAGCTTGACCGAAACGTCCAAATTATAAATATTTTTAGTTAGAGACAACTTTTTAAATATATTCTTAAAATACAAACAATCTCTTTATACCTTTAATAGCAGCCGGAGCTTTGTTATCCTGATCTCAATGAAGCTATGTTATTCCTATGAAAGTAGAATACTGGGCAGGCAGTTTTGAACTGCTTATAGAAAACCAAAAGTGAAAGAAGCTGCCGGAATTCAGATCTAGAAAAACTAATGTTTCAAGCGAGATCCATCGTCTGAGTGAAAGGGCCGTTACTTTAAACGTCAGTTTTTTTAGATCTAAGTTCCGGCAGTTTCCCAACCCATTCGGTTTTCTATTTTGTCTATAAGCAGATGGTTACGCTGGTTTCCGAATCGAATATCATTACTCACAGCTGCTCACAGCACTTTACATCCGGTTGTAACACGTGAAACATATAAACATTATTCCCGTCTCATTTTTATGTGTACTAGGTTGCCGATGCTTTGCCACGAAAATATAAGTAATTATGAATAGATGAAGACAATATCTAACAACACAAGTTTCTGCTGTCCCAAAAGCCATTATCATACAAAAATGTTTTGAATTTGAAACGAAAAAACTGACGCGAAAAAAATATGAGATATGTAACAATGCAAGAGACTTCCGAAGTGATTCCGAAGGATTTACGGAATGGCTTTGCTGTTTAAACTGCTGAGCAGTATAATTGCAGATTCTTTACCCCAATGTTTACCATATTGTTCGCTTGGTCGTGCAGGCAGTGGTGTGACAGCAATCACGTTATGTTGTCTGGTTTCTTTTTGTTGCGATTACACTACAGAGCTGTTGGAACATATTTACTCAGAGTCATCGCCTCGGGGCCCGACCACGAATGATCTCCAAGCGATCACCACCTCCGCGGCCACCCTTGCCGAAGAGAAACTCCGATTCCTTGACGAAACCTGCTGGGCAAGTGGAGAGCCAAGAGACGGGACCATTGAAGAAACTCGACTTTTTTTCGATACGATACAGCCGGGACGATGCCAACGAGTCCGACGAAGAAATTTCCATCGTCCGGAAGGAAGACGATGCGAGTGGGGAAGACGAAGAACCAAACAACAAGGCACAGAGCCCAGATGTACAATGTGAAAGTGAAGGCAACGAAGACAGCATTGCCGCAGCCAATTCGTTGCTCTCGACTATTTCACGGCCTTTTTTGCCTAATTCTCCAACAAACAGCTCCACTGAAGCGTTAAATTTTGAAAACAAGTCAAATCTTGACATAGACAAAGAGAAAGAGCATGTGCACAGCAGAAGTCAGAAAAGCACCGAGGCAGTCGAACAGGATGACACAGTGAACGGGCTCGACCGATCTAGCGAACGAAACGTATTGCACGGGCGTCGTTGTGTTTCACCGCCCAAACGGATAAAGGAAAAGACGACAGATTCCCTAGTTTCTTCCGCGATGTCATTATCATCATTACTAAAAAAAGAAAAGGAGCACAGGACTCATTTCCCAAAGATTAACTTAAATGGCAAGCATCATGGAGAAGGAAACGAAGAGTCAGAGATAAATGCCAGAAAGAAACATTCGTTGTCCTTAGCTCTCATGAGAAGCACACGACTTCTTACTCCGTTTGGTATTCGCTACGGACCTAATTCCTCTAAAGAAGGCAGCAAAGAAGAGACTTTGTACACAGACGTACCAGTATACAACATCCTGCTAGCTTCGGTCATAATGTTCCTGTACTTTATGTTGCCGACTTCATCTTTTATGAACGGGTTCGTTTTGGGTGGATGTTTAATGTTTTTCATTATTTGCGCTTTAATGTGGATACTCACACCAGAAATGAGCGACGAAGAGCGCTACAAGAGAGATCTTTTGGAGTACGCCAAGGAGCTCGAAGGTATGAAGAGAAATGAACCGGAGTCTTTGGAACCGTGGCAACTTTTTAAACCTCGAGATTTGGAGGTAAGACGACCGGTCGGTGACAGAAATATTCCTAATATAAACAAACGGCTTTTAGCGATTCCTCTTCGCAACCATCCCTGCTTTTCACTCTTCAAACTTCCCCTACTTATAATTCTATTGTTGCCATACTTTTTTCGTCATCGGTTCATTCTATATTTTATGTTTTTATTTATACTATCTGTGGATTTTCCGGGTTTTTTTATCAGGAATTTTCCTTTAGTGTCAAAATTCCTGGTGTCATCTTTTAATAAGAATACAAAACCTGTTTTTTTTCTGTCATTTTCGTGCATGGTTTAGCTCGTGAATTAAAATTAGGTTATGTAATTGCCTTGGTCCTTCCAATTGATGTACGTCTTTTCAACCCTGCATCAGAATGTCACCACCTGAAAGTGATAACTACATCTGCTAAACAGTTTTGCCAACTTAACTTAGCACAGGAAAAATGCCAGCAACTGTCCTTGCTGATCTTGGCTTTTCATTATAAACCACTTTGTGTATGCACAAAAGAACATACATGCAGACACAATACAAGTGTATGAAGATCATGCACAAATATACATGCATGAATATATATGTGTATATATATATATATATATAGTTCATATATGTTGTGTATATATATAGTTATTATATATTGTGTGTATATTGTGTGTGTATATATATATATATATATATATATACACACCTTATAAAATATATATATATATATATACATACACACAATGTATAGACATATAAGTTTTATCTTATAAGATAAATAGTTTTATCAGATTGCTATCTATGTTTCTAAGCTCAAAGGAAAGGTTGGAATTCTTTATTAAAGTTATATGCAGTCAAACCTTGATTATCCAAGAGACAAAATAAGGCCAGATAATCCAGAACCCTTTTTTATGACTATTAATGAGCCAAATATGTGAATTAAAACTGGGACCATTAGAAGAAGTCTAGATAAGTGGAATGCCTGGATAATGGAGGTCTGGATAGTTGAAGTACAAATGTACATATTTACACAGGTATATGTATTTCCATATACGGTCATCGCAATATCCAATTTTTTTGAACCTCCTGCTTTAAACAAAGAGATTCCCTTTGTTTGAAGCAGGAAGTCTATAATAGGATGTTTAGGGGAATTGTAAAGGGATTTTGCAAGTTTCCTTGGAAAGTTGCAATGAAGTCAGTCAAAATTTATACCAAGTTAGGAACTCAAAGTCAGTACACTTGACATAGTTTACCAATAAATAAATATATGTACACATTCGTTTATATGTACAATGTCACTCATCTACACATTTTTATATATATAAATGCAAACATGCATATATGTATATATATATATATGTATGCATATATGTATATATATATATATATATAGCAAAAGTGTGTCACACGGGAAACACAGTTGACAATTGGTTTGAGAGTGCTTGATACCATGTAGGTAGAGCGAAATAACTTTAATAAAGTTAGAGCAGCGTTTGCTGCTTGGAGTTTCATGTGTCTACGACACGATCATCAGGCAACTGACAGTTCGCTTCTACTATTCATTTACATAATATGGGTCAAATTAACTGTGATGCTGTAGTGCCGACAATCACTGGCCAGTGAATTATAGGATTTGTGTCTGCATGAAGAGAATAGCTCAGATCTTTTGTTTAGCAAGCTTTTCTTGTTTGATTTCAGGATCAACATTTTTTCTTCAAGGCAAAGATTGCATCTTCTTGAGCCGTGTTTGTATGAGCTTGCATGCTTAACAATTGGCCATTTTATTTGGTTTTCCCGGTTTTCCATCTTCAGTCACCAAATGTATTTGAAAGTTCTGTTTCATTGGCGTACTGTGTGTTTCGGAAGTACTTCAGGTGGTTGCGGTAATGCTGCTTGAAGTTGTTTGCTGCCATGCCAATGTACCTTCTTGTTGATCCATTGTGGGGGGTCTTTACCTCGGCTTTGTAGATGATGCTTTTTGCCTGTCAGTTTCCCAAGGTTGGGCATTCATTTTTGTGTCTGCAATTGCATGAATTGTCACTGTTGCTGTTGATACCATTCTCACATGTGTTTGTGTTGGTGTTGGAGCTTGCATTATTAACTTCGTTGTTTGCGTTTGTGTCAGAATTTGGTCCGTCTGTGTCAGTGTTTGTGTTATTCTTATTGGTTTTTGTATGGTGTCTATTTCGAAGGATGCAGTTGTTGTGTTCACATATAACGTCTTTAAGGTTTTCCATACAGCTATAGCTTATTTTCACCGTGTTTCTGTTGAAGAGTATGTGAAGTCTGTTGGTAGCTGGGACATGTTTGTCTATTAGATTGAGGAATTGTCTGCTGATGCTTGATTTAACGTTTTTGCTGTATGGGGGATTGTACCAGATAACGTGTCTGTTTCTACTTCACCTGTTGCTGGTTTGTTTTGCCGTGTTACATCTGTCTGAGTTTGTGTCTTGGTCATGGGTAGTGTTAGTTGAAAAACAAACCAAACGGCATATATGTATATACATACATGTATAGGTTATCGTATGAGGGGCGAGGCCCTGATATCGTCAAGTATATGCTAAATATATTTACATCATGATACAAATCCCTCACTTACATATACACATGTAGTTTCATACTAGACATCTACCAGTTTCTATATCTAGTAGAAATTTATTTATCCGAAACCCATATATTTATTTATAAGATTATTAATATATAAATTTATTCCTGCCTGATAGTAAATGAAAATGCAATATGAAAAAGAAATCTGAGTCATTGCACAAATATATGTGGACCAAATTTTAACTAAAGACTTCTCATTTTTACTGCAAATTAGCAAAATTTATATTAAAACAATTAGACAACTGGCTCTTGTTAGGCCACTATGTGTTAAAAATGTCAGTGAACTACTTGACTATAGCTTGTGGGCCACTTTTTGTTTTACCTCATTATATCTGTGCATCTCTGACAAAACAGACAACAGCAAATGAAATGAAATCTAGTTCCTAACTTGTCTCCCAACAGTTGAATTTGTTGCATGGGTTGGGTTGTTACACTTCGCAATGTTTCTTGCAACTTGTTTTGTAATTATCCGACCTTCAAGACGAAGACTCTGGGAACAAAGATTGAAGAGATATATTTCTTGGCTGATTGGACAAAACATTGCAAAACAGATTGCATGGGGAATATTACACTGTGCAATGCTTCAAACATCTTGTTGCAGTGTTGCTGCAATCATTGCCAAAAGTAGAACTCGATTCTACTTCTTGCAATGTTTGCTGCAACAAAAATCTAGTGAGACTTGATGATTGTGGGCTGATTCAGCATTTGTAAGAATGGAATTGACTTTCATACTTTCAGCAAAATAATGAACAGGATATCCAGGCTTATTGACATATTTTATAAAATCATTTTATGCAACTGCAGCAGTGAATTCTAAGAGATCTTAATCTCAGTGCCCAATTCATGTTTGTTGCCAACATATTACAGTAGCCCAGCAACAACTAGTTCTCAAGGTTACTGATGTAGTTTTACGCAAAGTTTCCTTTAATTCATTGTAATTATGATGCACTGAAATTGTTGTTGATTCACAAACTGTGAGAACAAAAAACAGTAGAGTGCTATTAACTGTTTGGCAGCATTTCCTGAAGCTAATTTTGTCCTAATAATTCAAAGAAATTTTGATTTAGCTATTTCTTACAGCTATCATTTTATATTACTTGGCACTGATGAAAATCTTAATGGAAAAGCAGTCTTTGTGCCACAGAAATTTAATTATTAACAATGGCACTTCTCTGTTGTGTGCTTAACTTAAATTGCTAAGTAGGAAAATTTCTTCAAAGCTTTGATTTCGAAAGAAGAGAGTTCTCGCCAATGCAGTGACTCTCCTGGTACAATGGTTGACAATTGTCGTTTAATTTAAAACGTGGGTTTGCTGGCATGAAACCAAGGATGTTTACCCATGTTATCTCATGCATGATATGCAAAGAACCCCATGTACAAATAATTGGTATGACAAACCTAATTAGTGACATACTAATTAGTATGACAAACCTATAAACATTTTGTTTATATTCCTTTGAGGTAGGAATGGAGCGTAAGTAGTTTTAAAGATTTAGGTGATCGGTAATACTTAGGATTTGTGTTAATTAAGGTCCATTGCCGTGTGGTTTTATTCTTAAATTTGTGGTCAGAGCTGGCAGTTGTCTCGAAAAGAAGATTGAGATGTGGGATAATGCAATTTGTATGACTCACGAACTTACAAAGATTTGGCGTTTTATTTAAGTTAAAAAAAAAATTAAAGTGCTGCGCCGGCAGTATTGAACGGCTTGTAGATAATGAGAAGGTTTGAGAAACTGCCGGAACTTAAGAATACTTAAACTGACGTTTCGAGCGAAGGTCCTTCGTCGGAGTGACACGTGGCCCTTCAACGAAGGGCCTTCGCTCGAAACGTCAGTTTAACTATTCTTAAGTTCCGGCAGTTTCTCAAACCTTTTGATTATCTACATTTGTCGTGGAGGAGTGCCTACGTTAGGTGTCAGTATGAGTAAGTCACCTAAGGTGTGATTCAAGATCTTGTGGAATAATTTATCGTGTTTATCTATTCTTTCAGGGTTGGTTTTTCAAAGCGTCATCATATGATCCGTCCGAACCTGTGGATTTCAGCGACCCAGACCAAGTGACACCCGTCTACGCGTGCATCTCCGGCCACATCCTGACCTTGCACACCCCTAAAGATAACGAACTGTCCAAAATCAAGCGCAGTGTTATGCTAGAGCCCAATGCGAACATCAAATACAGCGCTTCTAAAGATTACGATCTCGGGCACGGAGGGGAGATTGAACTTGTTCCGGAAACACTTCCTATGAAGCGAATTTGGGTCAAAAAGTACCCAATTTATTTAAAAGTCTTTGAAAAGCCCTCGTCATCTAAAGAAGGAAAGGATGCTGTAGAATCTCACGACTTGTTTGAACTTCCATCAGCCACGGAAGACATGTATCTTTTTAGCCCCACTGGTCGTACCAAGGAGGAATGGTTTTACCGAATAGAAAAACTTCTCAAACCTCGAATTCAGAAGCATACGGTGAGCGACCTGGAGGGCATCTTCAACCCGCACACCAGTTTCCCGCACTATATGGCGCGGCTTATTGGTGCTGAGAGCGAGCCGTCCTCCCTCGCTCAACTCACGTGGGTTAACGCCGTGCTTGGTCGACTCTTCTGGGACGTTTGGCAGAGCGAGTACTGGAACAACAAGGTGAAGAGTCGCATTCAGAGTAAGATCTCGAAGATCAAATTACCACCGTTTATACGCTACCTCAAGGTAACCGATATGAGACTCGGTAACTCCTTGCCCTCAATAGAACGCGCATATAACCTGCTCCAGGACGATCGAGGGATCTGGGTCGACCTTGACGTCGATTACGAGGGCGGCGTCATGCTCACGATTGAAACAATGGTGAACTTGGAGTACTACCTGAAACAGCTGACGGAACAGGGTAGGAGCGAAGGAGAGGAAGTGATCTTGAAGTTCAGTCGAGAAGAAAGTAGTTACAGTGACGTCAGCAGTGCTGAGAGCGATGCTGATGAAGTTGACGAACTTTCGAACGATGCGTCACGAGGTGTTCCGGCTCGTAACCGACTTAGTCCTGCAAGTTTATCAAGCGAGGACTCGATAAGTGGAGAGAATGGGAGCTCGGACGCGGAAGTGGACGGCGAACGTCGATCGGTGGGTTCCGTATCTTCGTCGGAGCATGAGCCGGACCAGGAAAACCAGGGTTGGGCGGGGAAAGTAAAGAACCCGAAAGGAAAGAAGATTTTGAGTATGCTTGAAAAGGTGGCGAAGTCGAAGTGGGTTCAGAAGGCAGCCGAAACGAAAGTAGTGCAAAAAGCCGTAGAGAAATTCTCGAACCTTCCCATAATTTTAGGCGTAGAAGTTGCCAGACTGCATGGTACTGTCGCCGCCAATATTCCTCCTCCTCCTTCGAACAGATTATGGTAAGGCCAGCATGCACTTTAATACGCTAACACGTTACCATACATGCGTTGAGAGCCCCTACGTTTGACTTCAATGTTTCAAGTTCACGTTAGGTTTACCAATAATTGAGCTTGTCGGTGTCTTGCGAGTTCTGAATACAGGTGCCGCATGCAATTGAAGCATTGTGATAAGCTAACATGCTACCACGATGAAAATTCACCTCTTTTCCCCGGTTATTTTTCTGACATTTAAAAATGGTCAATAAGCAACGTAAACAGCCGTACATGGAACTAAGGAAAGAACAATTGAAACGTAACTCGTGAAGTTGTCTTGGTACTCTTGTTCCCTTTTGCATTAACAATGGACACATGAAGAATGCGAGTAGTTTTTTTCCAAATTGCGACTAGAATTTTTAAGTCGCAATTTTAAAGTTTCTTTGATTGAACTAAGTCGCTTGATGATAACAACGTCTGATTGACTGTTATTTGTAGGAGCTTTTAAACTTTCATATTTTAGACTCATGCGTCTCAGCTTTCGAAGGTAATTTTAGATCTACAACTTTTGCCATTTCTAGTTTCTGACGGTCGTAACAAATCCCAAAAAACTACTGTCTTGCGACTGAATTTTTGTAACAACGAACTGAGAATAAATGAGAGGCGTTACTACTACCTTAGAGAGAACCGTTCTTTGACGGTAATCAGTAAGACTATCCAGGTATCCTCAGAATTCTTGTGCACTAACACTGGATTAACGGGCCAGCTGTGGTGGGTTTTTTATCGGAGGCGGTGTTGAACACCAGCTGGAATAAGAGAGAGGTACAAATATAGGAGTACTGAAGGAGGGAGACAGTATTTGAACTTCAACGGAGAGTTTAACGAAGGTTGAGGAAATACTGGGTTGGTTTAAATTAGACTTTTCGTGGAAAGTTGGTTCGCCGATGTCGATTAATCTTGTTAGCATGTTTACAGTTCACTTATTTTTATAATTACTTCTAGGTTGGGTTTCCGTAGTAACCCTTTGGTAAGTTTAATCGCCAGACCAAAACTCGGAGAACGCCACGTACGCCTTACACACGTTACTGAGTGGATAGAATACAAACTGAAGCAAGAATTCAAGGTACGCATGCTCGTCGGATTGTTGTCGGGGAGGGACAGGGTTAAGGAAAAAGAGTGTTATAAGCGGTAATAACGCGGTACTTTTTTCTTCTCGTAGTAACACTGATACAGCGAAAGACTGTTGTTGTTACAGTTGATCTGCTGGAACTTTTGGAGTCACGAAACGCTTGGAAAACTGAATACAAATCTTGTTCATGTGGGAGCTCGGAGTATATCAGACGTCTGATATACTCCACGTTCCCACATGAAGAACATTTGTGTTCAACTTTCAATGTTTCGATCATTATCATATCATGGCTTTCGCTTAGGTTGCCCAAATGACGAACTGGCAACTTAGCTCGCCATCTGAGTCGTGGTAGCTCAGTGGTCAGAGCGTCTCACCGGTCATCAGAAGGTTGCGGGTTCGATTCTCTTCTAGGGCTCAGAAATCGTTTTTCTGAGATAACGAGCTTGATGAGCGTTCGTTGGTCGTCTCACGAAAAACTTTTTTTGTGCGGAATATTAAGACATTACTTTAATATACCTCGCAGATTTTGCAATGGTAATGTTTCATGAGCACTAACCAGGATACTCATTACCAAAACCACATGGCGTTTATCGTATGTAGAAATGGCATCGTATTTATTATATTAGTAAAATGTTGGCTCGTAAAAATCATAAGAAAGATTTGTTCCGGTATTAATACCATCAGCAGCGTAGCTACATTTATGAGTTTACGTCTTCATGTTGATCGATCAGAGTCTAGTAATCCTGAGGTAAAATTAAAAACTACCGTTTTGAGATTTCAATTTTTATCTACAACTACTGCATTCACTATACAACGTTGAATGTTCAATGATGGTAAAATAACCCTTAATGCATGGTGCTCCGTATTTAGAGTTGGTAAATTACAAATTTGAGTTGCTGTATCTTGAAATTTAACGTAAACTAAACAAACTGTCAAAAAAAGAGGGAGGTACGGCTGAAGGGGAAGTCGGATGCTGAGATAATCAACTGTCTTTTTTTGGTTTGGATTTTTATTTAATTGGTTAGGGGAAAGTCAGAGAAATTTGAAATCTGTGAAAACCCTAGCTGCAGTCTACTGTTTTTGCCTTTCAAAGCTCTGAATCTGTAGTTCATTGAAAGGAATTAAATTTGTTTTCAGTCGATGTTTGTCTTACCAAACATGGAGGATGTGACAGTGAGGATCATGGACAGCGGTCTGGAAGGCAAATTTCAAGAGTCCTAACAGAAGTACTAGCTTGTTCAGACGAATATTAAAGACAGAATTCTTCATTTATATATATATATATATATATATAAATCTCCTAAAATTATGCTGGTTTGTCAGTAAACGCCGTACTTCGAAGCTCGTAGATATAATTTATTTTATGTAAAAGAGATTATAGAGAGAGAGCTGAATTGATTTATAAATGGAGATGTTTAGTGAATATCTGTAGAGCGTGTTCACTCAAGCCTTCCAGGTGATATGGAAACGCGAAAGTGGACTGGGTCTAGTTGTCAAATAGAAATCCGCTTTCAATTTTGAATTAGTTAATATCTCATAAGCCATGTAAGATTGTGTTTTTAAATTCGTAATTCAGAAATGGCTTTCCCTTTACTGAATACTGACACAAAGTTTCAAACAGTCTCACCAAAGACACAGAACGTTACGACTTAGAGACATGAAAATGGATTTTCTGCTGCGCTGCTAGTCCCAGGCCTTTTGCTTGCGGTTAGATCACCTGACAGAGAATCAAATAATACAGGGCATGGTGGCCATAGACCACATTCGTAAATGGCTGACATTTTAAATATTCGTTTACGTGCATTTAAATTAGCCTTTCTAGTCTCGTTAGGAAGCAAAGATTCATTTGAATTGCAGATACAAAAACAAATTGAGGAAGGCTTATCAAGATGCACCTAAAAGAACATTTAATTTGGTATCCATTTTGACAGAGGGGTATAAGGTGTACCTAAAATGAAGACCATGAATGCTATTTTGAAGAACCTCAACATGGTGGATATGACGTCACGTGAAACCGCTCTTTATATCCATGGTTACTTGCAAATTGATGATCCATACACTATATTAAAATATCTTGTACTTTAAGATTAATATATTAAATATTAAAGAGCTCTTACGTGCAGCATAATTTGATTTTACGTTGTGGTGAATCCAAGTTGCTGCCAGAACTACCGGGCTGAAAGTGAAGTCTTGTTGTGAAGATCTTTGCTCAGCGAATAATTTTTATGTAGTATTTAAAAAACGAGTAGGAGTGTTTTAGATCCGGTAAAACACGTATATACCCACATATACACGTGTCTCAAAAAAAATGTAAACACAGTTTGAGTATTTATTAATACAATGTCAATTAAGATACATCCAAGATTTATAATTCAAAGTAAAGAGGACAGGTGTGTAACTATTTTGAGCTATTGCATGTGTTCAAACTGATAACCGTTCTGGGACAGACTCTCGTGACAACGTAGTTCAATAGAGTTGCAAACAGCATTAAGCAGTTCATTTGGGATTTGGGTGCATTTGCTTTCAATGGCTGCTTTCATCTCATCGATTGTTGCCAGTTTTGTGCGATAAACATTATCTTTCAGGCGTCCCCATAAGAAAGAGTCCATTGGCGTGAGGTCTGGTGAACGGGAGGTATTCAATGCTACCATCTTAGCCCAGTCCACCAGTTCGGCAGATTTGCGTCAAGATAGGCCCTTACATCACGATGGTAGTGGAGAGGCGCTCCATCTTCTTGAAAGTAAAAGTTTTCTTTATCCCCAAACACCTCGCGAATTACAATTTCACATCTGTCCTCTTTAATTATTACTTATTTACTGGGCCCGAGGGAAACAGTGTGTTTTGTGGCCCCGAGACAACGGCGGTCTCGGGG
>JBAHVQ010000456.1:1042732-1054950 GCA_036872915.1 Nanipora kamurai | reverse complement strand
TATTGCAATCTGAAAGACGCCAGCCTTGAATATTTTTAATAATTGAATCCCCGATTACGGCAGTGACTTTTTTCTTGCGTAATTGACTTTGATCGCTAGACTGAGCAAAACTCTCTATTGCCGGTATATGAAAACTTTAAGCTTTGATAGTTGAAAATTTGAGGGGCATGTGCCCCTAGGGCCCCCCCTGGCCCCGCTATTGTCGATATTGAGTGAAACTGGACAACACTCTTCTCACGTGCGAACAAGAAAACTTTAATTAGACAACAGCACGGAGCCAAGAGCGAACCTTAGTAACTCGGGGGGGATGGAGACGCGTGCACCACCACGGTTCCACCAACAACCCAAGATACCCCCCAGATAAGTGATTTATCCACCAGATAAGGTATTCAGGTTTTGTAAAACCGGAGTCACAGCTACAAAGAAAACCGATTCTCCCTGACCTTTGTCCGAAAACCGATGCCTCGACTGTCCTTTGGACCGTTTGAGGTCCCGCGCGCTGTATTTGGTTTTCCATGCTTTGTACCCTTAACTGCTGTTATCTGGCTGACCGGACTATGTTGGCAAGAGTCACGAGGAAACTATACCTGTAATCCTTCATAATTCTCTTTACCTTTTCAGCTGGAAGTCTGTTCCCACGCGTAATAACATCAGTGCATTTGCGTGGCGTGACGTTAAATTTTGTTTTGTTGCAGAGAAACGGGAACAAATGGCCGGATGCTGGAAGTCTATTTATCCATTCGTGTTATGGAAGGTAAGAGCGGAAGCGAATCTGACAATAAATCAATCAGTAATTGACCATTCACAGTCGTCGACACTAGCCACCCCAAAAATCGATTGTTGCAAACACAATGGTATCCCAGAATGCGCTTCGTGTTTTTACGAAGAACAAATAGTAGTGACATATTTCACGACGAATGATCAGCGAAACTTCGGGCACCGATGGAATCAACACTCGGTGATCAGGAAGTTGAGGGATTATTCTCAAAGCGATCGAGTTCAAATATTCTCTCGGATCCGCGAATATTAGAACATTTAAGGATTGTAGCTCAGGAAGCACATCGGGAAAGCTTGAACGAAGAGGCGGAAAATGATGAATCGGAGACTGAGAATCAGAAACGTGAATTATACGAGAAAATTAGTGGCTACAACAAGCGTAATCAACTGGGAGCATTCAAGATTTTGGCGAAGGAGGTGTGAATTGTGTGTGTAATTCGTTTTACCGCGAGAAGGATCGTGAAAACTAGATCGCAGTGGGTTATGTTGTGGTACTATAAATAGTCACAATATATCTGGTGATCAGATGTGATGTTTCGATCGCCGTGGTTTCGTAGCACAAAACATTCATTAGTTACTATCCTAGATTTGCGTTAGATTGTGGTTATGGGGTCAGTGCGTTGATACCTTTGTTACTTTGGTTAACAAACCAACGGAATGTCTTCACAGACAAGGAATTTCTTGGCACTAGTGTTTCATGATTTCGTGTTCGAAATTAACCGTAAGTCGGTTGACCTTTGGATTTCGTAATGTCAATAAATGCCCGTATTTAATAACGTTGGCTATTCTCAACAAAATCGAAAAGATTTTTGTATAAAAGATCGTCAGACACTACCAAAAATGTAGATTTTAGTAGTAACTATTCCACCAGTTATAAGAGCGGGCAGGATCTTGGGTGAAACGAAGTGTCACGAAAACCAATGTAAATTATCTGTCCATGGCAGACCCCATACAGTTGCAAATCCCAACTCGTTTGTGAAACTGCAGATCTCAAATTAGTGACTGAGCTTGCACATTTGCTTTCCATGTTAGAATGTCAACCAACGTAAGACGTGTTTTTGTTATAGAATCTCAACTATGAAGGAGCTCTGAGATTCTATTTCCAAGAAGGGGGGAAAGAACTAACCAAGGCAGTCCGACTTAACAACCAGACAACGGTTAAAGAACTTCTACCGACCTTGGTGGAGAAGTTCAAGCCAGGCCTGGAGAAAGAGCTTGTGGAATTCGCGAAACTGTATGCAGTACAAGAGGAAGGTAAGCGTATATTTGTGCAAATTATTTGCAAAATCATTTACGTTCATGGGTCCAATTATGCTACACGTACACGTGATGCAGGTCCCTGAAGCCAAATAGTATTAGCAGTGGTGAAATTCTCGTAAATGTACAACGAAATTTAGGAAGTCACGCAAACCCAGTCTGGGTTTTCTACGTTTATGGCTTCTTGCCTTAATCGAGACCCAATATCAACTTGAAAACAACTTAGCATAATCATCTGTTTAAATCTAACCAAGCACATTGCTGTTTAATTTTGGATTAATTTTACAACTGAGAAAGCGTCGCCTGGTCCCTGGCGTGCGGGAATTGATTTACAAGATACCAGAATTGAAGCTGGGAGGTGTCATTAAAAAAATCGACTGATATGAAATTTCTGTCAAGGACTATTGCTGTCAAGAACCTATTGCGTAGGCACCTCGAATACCAGTTCGACGTAATTTTACACGTCCTACTTATTGACATGAGTCGAGTAATCTTTGTGTAATTTTAACCATTTCGTAGCAAACATTCCGTGCGTTCTCCCGTTGGGTCGGAGGTAAACAAAATAACCCTGATCTACTGTGTTAGTGCTATTGCGACAAGGCTTTCCATGACTTACTGTGATGCGTGACTATCTCTTCTTGGGGTTTCCACTTCTGTTCCGAAACAATATAATTTTTATTATATTATCACACTCCAACTTCTCACTTTATTTACCAAGCCATTCTTTTGACTACCAAATTGAGTGAGCCGCGGAGACAAGCAAGCCGACGTATTGGCTGGCATTGTTTAGTGAGTACGTTAGTGACCCGAACTCTTTTAATCGTCAAAAGCATGCCGATATTTACAAGGATGCCATCTTGAAGTACTTAACGAATATTTCATATGTTGGGAATTTACATATGAGCACAGCAGCGAATCTTTGTCCAATTTTGACCGCCTCTCCCTTACCTTTTCCATTTCCCGATTCAATAGCACGTCTTAACAGCTATACATACTTTTTACGAATAACTAATGCAGGTTTTTGACTTGATTAAGCCATTTGACGGAATATGACACAACACAAATCCCTGGAATAAGTACTGTTTAAAATGCAATATTGCCAAAGGTTAAATGTCTAAAAGACCAAACGCCCCCTTCTGCTAAATTAAACGTTGTCTGGCATTATCCATCTGGAAGGAGCCAACTGGATAGTGAAAGCTTAAAGACTATCCGCAGTTTAGCTGATGCATGAGTCAGACTCGTTTCATGATTGTCATATATGTAATGAATTGGATTGAGTTTCTTTGGATTGAATTGCTCTATGCTACAACTTTATTCTTGTTGTTCAGAGGACAATTAGGGATAATCCAGGATTAGGAGTTACTTAAGTTGTCCAATTCATTTTTGTTGACCAATCAAGCTAAAATTTCTCATCATAGAATGTTGTTGAATTCTGTCAATATCAATCATGGAAAATTTCAATTTTCTTCAGCTGAATCCTTGGTATTTACCTAGTACAAAATTATTTTTCTCTAATCCAGGTAAAGCTAGTTAACAAGACTGACCATTACATAACTCGAGTTCTTGTACATTAAATTTTACATAAAGTATACTCTTACAGTGTTACACATATACACATGTAGGTTTCTATCCAAGAATGTTCTCCAACAACATACTGAATTCCATAACAATGACAATTAATTTCTACATTGATTGATTACACCATTTTGATAATTTTGAGAATTTCTCAGAAACATTATGCAAGTCAGATAAGGTAGTATGGCACTCTGTCATGTATCATGATACTATGGGAGAACCTTGCAATATGTAGATAAATCTCTAATTACATAACTACCTAATTGGTAAGAATAAACAATTATTGGATCAGGCTTTTTTTGGTATCCCAAATTATCCATGTTGATGACAATCTTCCTGCATAAGTCATCTTTTGATGTCTATATGAAGGAATCAATAGTTTTTGAAGCTAGTTTGTTATTGGACCTGGTGATTAAGATTAAAGGATTTTGTCTGTATTTTTAGATGAAATTTGTCTTGATCAAACTGACTGGCCTTTGGGTATTGCACTTAATGCCACCAAACCATTGCGCTTTATTGTACGGATCAAAAAAACAGGATTCTCCATAGGTGAAAATGAAAGTACTGATGCAACGTCTGTCCCAAATGGAAAGCTTATTGCAGATGGTCCACAGACATTGAAGCCATTTCTGGATAAGGAAAAAAGGAGGTTGAATCAGGAAAATGACTTTATGTATGCTGGCAGAGGCAAGAGTATCAAAATGACGGCTGGTGCTCAGTATGACAAAAAAAGAAGCAGTTCATCAAAATCGAAGAAGAGTGCAGGCAAAGATCATCCTAACAGAACAAAAGGAAGGTCATTGGGAGCTGTCTTGAGGTTGCCAAAGAAGGGTCGATCTTTGGAGCGAAGTGTTGAACTATCTACCAGTCAGATGGTCCCTGGAGTCTTGAAAGTATTTGGGGGTAATATCTCACCAGATTCAAATTACAAAAGTGTAAGAGCAACAAGTACGTCCTCAGCTGATACCATTGTCAAGCAAGCATTAGGAAAGTACAAGTTTGAAGCAGCAGATCCAAGTGATTTTGTACTGTGTGATGTTGTTGGCTACTTTAAGAAGAAGATCTCGGAGAATTCTGGACAAGATAAGCTTAAAAAGAATTCTGAGATGGAGTGGGTTACTGATTATGTGCGTGTTGTTGGTGACAAAGAAAAACCTCTGATGTTACAGTCATTATGGAAACCAGCTGGAAATAGATCCCGTAGGTTTGAGCTTCGAAGGAGGTGTGACATGGAAGATGACGCTACAAAAGACATTTCAACTGGTGTTGTAAGGAAGAAAGCTACTGTATACAACCCACCAGACTTATCAATACTTCAGAGCAAACCAAGTATTAGCAGTGCTGAGTTTAGTGATTCAGAGAGATCAGCTACACCAACTAAACGATTGAGTTTTGGAGATGATGGGAGCATTAGTCAGTCTAATCTTACTTTTAACATGAGCTCAGCAATTGATGTACCCTACCTTCTACTGCTAAGAGGAAGTGGTATCTCTGAAGATTATCTGTTACATCGTTTAGATGAGGACACGTTGGTTCTTGGGAAACCAACAATAGGTCAAAAACATCCAGACATCCCTCTATACAGTGAGGATATTCACAGCCCACATTGCCAAATTTATAAAAAGATTAGTGGAGAGAATGAGAGTATAGCTGAATCTGATGATGGAATGGATCGAGTATTTATAGAGCCATTTGTTGATTGCCAGGTATGGGTAAACGGAAAACTATTGATGGAACCAATTTTGCTCCATGCTGGTGACCTTGTACAATTTGGCACACATTATGTGTTTCTGTATAAAGATCCGGTCCGTGTCTCAGATGTTAACCTCACATTTGACTGGATGCCAATGGGAAATGTTCTTGTTAATGGTTTGGGTGGAGACTTGGAAAGCAAGGCCAAAATTATACAAATGCGTGAAGTGGCAAGGAATCCAAACCGTTTGAGTCTGGCATATGATTTGGAAGAGGAAGACAAGCTGTTGGAATTTATTGTCAGTATTTGTGAATCTGTCAAAGATGGTGACTTTGAATTGGTTGCCTCATACTTGTTTGTTTTGTCCATTGAACATTCTGCAAAATATCACAGTGACGTTGATACCAGAAGGCTGATCTTAAAGATTACTAATGTGATACAAGCTGTAGCTTGGGTAAGAAAAAAGTCACTGTAACAATGTTTTCTAGCAGTTGAAATATGAGTTTAATTTTGTTTTTTTTTATTCTTGATACTGTAAGTATTTTGTTAATTCTTGATCACTTGATCAAGTTGTGGTGTGTAACAAAAGTAGAGAAAGGTAAGTTTAAGAGTGCTTGGTTATTTTCAGTGCATCTTTCATGGGTTTTTTCTATGCTAGCTTTGGAATGTGATAAATTTTGCCTACAGGAAACCATTCTGATTTTATCAACTTGCATTTTAGGATAAAACAAAAGGAATCACAGAAACAAACGTGGAAGGGTAATTGAACACTCACCTATCAAAAATGTTATTGATGTATCAGTTGTTAGAAGCCAATTTTCCAATTAGAAACAATTTATTTATGTATGACATAAGAATTCCCAGACAAATTTAGTAGTTATAGATTGTGTTAATGAACTTTAACTAAATTAATGTCAAGATTTTTTTCATGACATTTATAATCACTATCATTATTGCATTCATGATTATCGTTATAACAATCTAGTAATCAAAACCATTATCTTTATTGTTCACTTTCATATCTAAAATCTTGACAGTTGTTGATTATCGTTTTATTTAAACCTCTATGTTATTGTTGAACTTTCAGAGAACTGGATCCCTTGAAATCTCTTAACGAGATTATCCCTGATCTTAAGCTGATCTTATTTTGGATGAGTAATGCATTGGAAATGCTTCATTTTCTACAAGACAACCTTCCAGGCTATCTTCCTGATGCTTATCAAATGAGTGGGGCTTCAAACGACCCGGAAGAAGAAGCCCTTGCAAATTCCGATGAAGAACTCTTGAATGTCTTGGAGGAAGTTGCTATGTTCACGTTTCAACAAACTGTCTATCACCTTACCAAGGTTTGTAGTCAGTCAAAGCTAAATAGATTGACTCTTAAATAAAGATATTATTATCATTATTATTATTATTATTATTATTATTATTATTATTATCACTGTTATTATTATATTTGTTATAATTGTGATTATAATTATTGTAACATTTATAATTATTTTAAAGCATGAAGAAGATGCGTCTAAAATCTGCCTATTTTTCTCGTAATTCAAAACAATTTGGAGCACTTTTCCATTGGCATAACGTTGTTTTATTTCCTGCAGGACATAATCACATTCCCTGATAAAATTTATCATGTAAAAATGTGTCAACGAAGAACACATTGATTAAGAAGGCATTTCACTTGACTAATGTGTGGGAAATTTGATTTGACAGTAGTCAAATAATCGCTCTAAAAATGGCCCAAAAAATTGGTGCTATCTCTGATATCTATTTCGACAAAATTCAATGAATTTAGACGATTTGGCTTATTTGAAAAAGGATAATAACATCACCAGGGTACTTCCTTCTATTCTCAAATGAATTAACTCCGTTCTGCGTGGTTCGGTTTCTTTAAAAACCTACTTTCCAAGAGACTTTTAATAAATGGCTGAAAATGTTTATTTATTTTTAAAGGTTCTGTATGTGGCTCTTCCCTTGATACTGGACACGAATCCGTTTCAGAAGCTAGAAGATGACGACAGCAGAGACGGTGATGCTCTGGAAGGAGCAGAGATTGTCGTGCAAATTTTTCAAACGGTCTACGACCTCATTACTTCATTTCACGTTCACCATCAAATCGTTCGCCAACTTTTCGCTTATTTATTCTTCTTCACGAATGCCTCGTTGTTCAATACACTCATGGATCGTGGGGCTGGCGGGAAGTTTTACCGTTGGGCTAAGGGAGCACAAATTCGAGGCAATCTTGATTTGTTGGAAGGATGGGCGACAGACGTTGGCCTTCAAGAGGAGGTGACGGATTACTTGAGAAAACTTTCCTCGGCTGCTGATGTTCTGGCTACGCCCAAGGTCCAGTTATTGCAGGTACAAACGTAAAAATCTCATCACTTGTTAACAAGATGTGTTCGCAACAGGCTTGTGACAAGTCGGTTAACAAGTTGTAGCAGGACATGTTTGTGGAAGTTAATCGTCCAGATTAGTGTAATCTTGAGAAAGACTGTTCGTGGAAGTGACTTCAGAGTCCCTTTTGACTCTTAACGCCCCCTCTTGAAGCCCCCTCTTGACGTTTTGACGGCTTAGGCCGTCGAAACGTCAGTCACTTCCACCAACAGTCTCTCTCAAGACTACACTAACCTGGACGATCAACTTTCACAAACATCTCACGATTCTCCGAGGCTCAAACCGTTCACCTTACGTTGTAGCTTGCCTGTTATTTTATCAAGCTGGTACAAATTTGTGGTTAACAACCTTGCAGCATCTTGATGATTTGCGAGACAGTAGCAAGTTGTTGGAACAACTTGTAACAAGCCCGTTGCAGTCATCAGTCTTGTCACAAGTCTGCAACAAGCCGTTACAGACTTGTTAACATCTTGTGACAACAAGGGCGAACACGCCGCGGCGACCGCTTGTTGGAGCAACCTTGTAACAACTTGTTTGCCAGCATGGAATAACTGGTGCGTTTTTACGCCTGTAAGTGATGTGATGCATTACAGAGATCAAGCTTTAGGATTCTTTAACCCGACTAGCAAACATTTCAGCGACAGGAGGGCCAACCATTCGTTCTTCTGAGGCATTTTCGCTCCCTTTTTTGGCAGTTATTTTGTCTAAATTTCTGACTGTTTGTAAAGGCGTGATTCGTTTGTTCGTTTTGCTATTTTTTCTTTTATTGTTTTTTCTTTGATTGTGAATTTTTTTTTTATAACTTTATGTAATGAGCAGAAATTTCAATATCGTTTCATTTTAATGTCAAATATACTCAACGCCATCAAGAGACAATGCCGAAGAAATTAAGGGAAAACATTGCATTAGTCATTGCATGTGCTGTATTGATTTGTTTTAAGTTATTTCTAATAAACTGCCGGAAATAATCACAGGTGAAAAGGAATGGTAGAAATGCAAATATAATTTAGTTCCTCGTTTGCTTTCAGTCGTTTAGTTTCTCTGTCCAAGCACGTTGTTAAGTCAATTTGGCAATAAGCCCTTGAATTTCTTGCACCGAAACTCTCTGGGCTTGTATATTTAAATGTATGGCTTAACGTTCGACTGGAATTTTTTTTCTTAGTCAAACTGGTACAGTCTACGCCGCGATTTCCCGATATTAAACGCCGCTCAACTTCACAAAATTCTCACCGAATATCAAGTAGGCGCTGGCAAAACTCGACCAGCCGACTGGCGTCCGACATCCGACGAAGTGGAATCAGCTTTAAGAGACGGTAAGGATCGATTGTCAATGCCGATGCATTTTTAACCAACTTGTAATTAACTGGAAAATAGTGACATTTCGTGTGATGTATCTAATTACAATGAACAAGTACATTTAATCATACAGTTTCAGCACTTCTAATCATACTCTTTTTTACGTATTTAGAAGAGATCTTGGAAAGTTTCTCAGCTCATCCACCTTTCCTATTCCCAACCTCCGACTACGTTTTGGACTTGGAAGCTCCAGAGCCCCATCCGGTGGTCGTTAAAGCTTTAGATGCCTTGAAGTCCTCGTTTGGTCCCAATAAAGAGTCTCCAACTTCAATACAAAGTGCACGAAATCCTCAGGTATTAATCCATGGTCCATCCGAAGTGGGCTCTGTCTTTCGATCGTCACCAGCATCGTCCGTCAGGTCCAGTCCTCCGTCGTCGTCGGCTATGAGTCCAAAGAAACAGTTTAGTTCCAGTGATCCGAGTTTGAACCACATTGATGCCAAAGTTTTGAGCTCTCGTTTACAAAATCAAGGTAGGTTTAAAGCTATGACGAGCTAATTAATATTTACTGAGGACTACAGGAAGTAAAATTAGTACATAAACATAGTTTATGATGAATTAGGGTTGTAGCTGGTACAGGTAATGAAGAAAATTCTGCAGACTTACACAATATCTTTACAATTAAACGACCAATTTCCGTTGACCTCGCCCGAGACCTGGCCTCCCCGTAAAACATTTACTCCTCGACGAACAGGAAAATCGACCTTGGCAAGAAGTGGATAAGGGGATGTCTCTCTAGTCTCCCCGTGGCGCCGCTACGGTAGACAGTTTAACATTCGTTAATCAATATCGTTAAGCGTTTGATGACGAACAAAATCTTAAACAACGTTAACTACAACACAATATTCCACATAACCCAAGTCATACGAGCCATGTTACCCTTACCATTTTTCATGTATTTCTTGGGATTTAATAGCTTTGTAGACTTACTCCGAGGTCAAAAAAGGAGTGTTAGGCACAGTGGTAGTGCGCGTGTCCCTCACTTCTGTGACGAGGATTCTATTCTGCCTCCGTGCAGTTTTCTAATTTACGGTGCCTTGGTCACATGTGAGAGTAACTCTACCATGGATCGCACGCTTTCTCCAGGCACTCCTGTTTCCTCCTGTAGTAACATGGGACTCTTGAAGGGTGGCCCTTACTGGACCTCTAGGGTAACAGCGTAGGTAGTTGATTAGGAAAAATACAGACACCTTTACCTTTAGCTGTACTTCTTCTCTAGTCAATGGCATGCCGAAAAGTGCATCTTTGGGCAATCTGTCTAACAAATCCCAGACCCCCAGAGCGCGTCAGAGGGTGGAACCGGAAGATACAACGCACAGGAACGCAATCCGTAACGAAGACGACAGCGAATTGGAAGAAGAGGGGTATCGAAAGGGAAACGATGACCAAGATGACGTGTTTGTTGTAGAGTTGGAAAAAGGCGATTCTGGGATAGGAGTAGGACTCATCGATGGCCTGGTAACGAACTTAACGTTGTTGGATGTCGAATTTCATTTTTGTTTTCTGTAAATGGGAAGTCTACGATATTGATTGCCTGTTAACGAGCACTGCTACTGTAACATTTTTCTTTAGTTCACGCCTTTGAAGTCCAACGGGATATACGTACGGACATTACTTCCTTCGGGACCTGCGGCCCAAGTAAGTCGACCCAGTATACCACGTGACACTGACCTCTTTGTAAGTCACGTGGTAACCTTGGCAAAACTTGAGCTGCATGAGGACCATCGTCCCAAAACATTTTTTTCCTTCGTGCAAAATGTTTTCAAACATGATTAAGATGTTGATTTTTATTGCATTGTAGGACGGTCGTCTTAGACTTGGTGATCGCATTCTGGCCGTCAATGGAACGAGTTTAGTCGGCGCAGATTACCAAAGGTAACAACTCTTACTTATCTTCCACTGTACATGGGATTTCATTGTTGATGACACCTAACTACAACTACGAAAAAGTTTCCATTGTATTTCTCTGTACAAGCTGATTTTTTGTAAAGCTTACTTGTCCTGCGTCAAGGTATGGTAAGTAATGTAAGAAAGCAAAGGGGTTTGATTAATTCTTCTCCTTACTAAGATTAGCCAGACGCTTGATTGTATTCGTCGGCTGAAAGTTGAAGTATGTGTTCCCATTGTGAGAGACTAGGTGAGGCTATCTTGTGTTATGTACTATGCCGGAAAAACAACAGCTTTCAAGGTGTAGTTTAAAGCTGTTGAATTATATTGGACCTGAAGTCTGTTTAAATTCAGAGTTTAGAAAGAAACAGCTGATGAGAAACATCAGCGACGAGAACGATGGATCGGGACATTTTGAAAGTATTTGTAAGACAATGTAAAGAAAAAGTTCAAGTAAAGAACTTTGATCACCTTGTATTTTTTGGCCAAAAATTGTCATTAACCTAAATGTTGACTCTGAAAATTTAATATTCCTGGTCTTGAGCATGAAATAACTGTTATTTCACAATGTGATCAATTAATTTTGGCGTTTGATCGACATGCACGAAGCACCGTATGCTATGGTACCTCTTGAAAAATTGCCGCAAGGAAGCTTACAGAAGCATTTTCTTCGTCATTTGGGTTATGGGAATTTTTTCAAAAAGTTGCGTCGCCTGTGTAAGCAAAAAATTAACACGTGGAACCACGAATGTAAAGTACAGAGATAAATCGTGGTTTGTAATCTTTTCGAATAATCGCTCTATATAATAATCCTCTTTTCAAAACGGCTGTTGGTCAACGAACCTACTACAAGATTGTTAGTACATGGAACTCGGTAGATTCGTCTTCTAAACTTTGCGAGTCAGTTAATTCCCTTAAACGATGCTTGAGACAGAAGTTACTGAAAGAGTTTTTAAATAAATAGTTTATCATTTATAAATTAGTTTACATTTGTAATATTAGTAGATGCATAATTATTTTCAATATTTAGCTATTATATAGAAATTATGTAATTATCTTTAAAAAGCCCCTTCGGAGAAAGATAATAAAGTATGTATGTACGTAGATATGTGTGTGTGTGTGTGTGTGTGTGTGTGTGTGTGTGTGTGTGTGTTACATTCAACAGTTAATGTTATTTGTTCTTTTGTTTTAGTGCCATGAGGTTGATCCGCAACGCTGGAAATCATCTTTCATTCTTAGTAGCCAAATCAGACCTACATGTTGCCATGAAGAT
>JBAHVQ010000456.1:1015604-1029847 GCA_036872915.1 Nanipora kamurai | reverse complement strand
TCATTTCATACAACTGTAATGTTTAGAGAGGTGTCAAGTTGCTTCTTTCATCCTTAATGTAACCCCTTGAATAGTAAAATTGCTTGGCATCAGCCATAGTAAAGTACTGTAATAAAGTCTCACACAACTGGTGTAGAGTAAAAATAATAATGATATTTATTTAAACCCAGTGAATAATTATCGCATTACAGAAACAGAAAATCAATCAATATAGACTTACAGGTGGAAATTTAACTAATGGGTTACCATCAAGTATCACCTACATTGGGATCGTTTATTAAATTTCACATTGATCTGGCTGTCTCCAAGACTTTTTAGCCTCATTTAAGGTGTGTGCTGTCGGCATAATGCCTCTCAACTCAGAGATCCAAAGTTAAGCACAGTCAGATGGGGGTTGACCTAAAGTGAGTAACTGCCTGGGAAAACCCCACATATATTCTAAACTCAACGTCCGTAAAATCAACTGTAGCTTATTTGAATGTAGCTTACAGTAGCTGTAAATACTTACCTAATGATGTTGGATGTCAGTTCCAGTGACAAACCATACCAGACAAGTAAAGAAAACTCTACTTGACCCAGCAGGGATTCAAACCCATGACCTTCAGTTTACTAGTCTGACGCTCTACCAACTGAGCTACAGGTCAAGTTGGGTGCTGGTCAGTACAGGTCAAGTTGGGCACCAGCTCCCAACTTGACCTGTAGCTCGGCAGAGCATCGGACTAGTAAACTGAAGCTGGTGGGTTTGAATCCCTGCCAGGCCTATTGTCCGTTGTCCATTGTTCAACCATTGTCTGGTATGGTTCATGACTTGGAGTGACATCCAACATCATTATTCTCCACCCAAGTTTATTCTTCTACTGAAGCTACTGTAAATACTTTCTAGGACACTTCAAGTCCAGTTGTATTTACACTTGGTCCAACTAATGGTTTACAGAAAATTTTTTAAAAAATGACGTTTTTTTATGGCAATGGGGGATTTTGAACATCCTGACCTCCCTCAGTAGTAGGTACTACTAATAGTACTTAAAATACCATATACAAGTCTAAGCTACCCTGGGTTTGTCTAAACAAGTGATCACAGTTGATCTGTTCACATGTGTCTTTCAGGTGTTAAAGATGCATATCAAAAAAATTGACCAAGCCAACACCATAAACATGAATGACATATCCTTCAGTTTTCATATGACAGACCACCTCAATCCTCAGCTGGGTGAGGGCAATATTTTGAGTGATATCTGTAAAAAGATATCAACTACTTACCAAGCGGACTTGCCACATTGGGCTCGACTTGTAGGAGGTCAACGTATTTGCTTAATAACACCTCAAAATGAGCTGTTTCAACATCTTGATGAAGACTCCCGGTGTAAGTCTTTGAATTGGCTCATCTTTAAAGAGGGGGAGGATGAAAATGAAGAGGAAGAAGAAGAAGAAGAAGAGGAAACAGAAGATGAAGATGATGATGATGTAGAGGAACAACTGCAACAACAAGTGGAAAGGCTGCAGCACCAACAACAAGAAAAACAACTGCAGCAAGGAGAAGGAGAAGAAAATGGAACAGAAGAAGAAGAAGAAGAAGAAGCAGAAATGGAAGAAGAAAAAGGAGAAGTTGAGGAAAACAAAGGAGAGGAAAGGAGCGTTACGGTAACCCACTTCGGACCCTTCGGACAGGGGGAAGACAAAGCATTGAAAGACACAGTTGACTGCACAAACTGCACTCTGAAGATTTTGAAGAGGATGTGGAACGCCCTGAAATCACCAGAAAACGAAAACTCTGAGGTGGAAAAAGGGAAAGGGCGCGAGGACATCAAAAAGGAAATCGTTGCGGAGTATTGGGCCATGGCACATGCAAACGAATTGGAAATAGAAGCCAGAAAGGAGGAGCTGGAAGATTTGAGCCATCGAGTTTACGACAAACCGGAGGACCGGGCAGCTGTACAAGAACTGATAGGAAAGATTTCAGCTTCAACGGGAAAGGTACTGATTAAAACCATTACAGCTGCAATAGTGGTTGATATAGGAGAAAAATTACTTGCCAGGCTAACAGCCGTAACAGCAGTAAAAACAGTGGCCAAGACGGCAGCGAAAAGCGGATCAAAGAGGGCTGGTAAGGCTACAGCAAAGGCAATCCCTTTCATCGGAGCCGTGGTTGGGGCTGGATTCGGAATCTGGAGGTATTTACGCGGGGATGTTACGGGGGCTGGGTTGGAGATTGCATCCGGGGCGGCATCGTGTGTACCTGGAACAGGTACGGCAGCTTCTTTAGCAATTGATGCCGGTCTTTTGGCCAAGGACGTCTATGAAGCAAACGATGAAAGCAGGAAATATCTAGAGGTAACGTTTGACTTAAATGTTTTATTCTGCATTACTCCAATTTATTATCAGTCTAGTACTTTACCTACCTTTCAGGAACTGAACGCCGAAATGAAGAGGATAGAAAAGGAGCTGAATTACCTTAGTCAAAAGTACGACCAGGCAAAAGCAGAATACGATTTTGCAAGCGAAATTTTGGAAGACCCCGGACTGGAAATTGGAAAGCTTCAACTCGAGATACAAGTCTTGCATGAGGTTTCGGCTGCTTTTCATAAAATGTAATCTTCCATTCGAATGTATTTTGTTGCATGTTAGGGGTAATTTTATATTGAAGGTAGCTTCCTTCAATTTCTGTTTTTGCATACTGTCAATAATTTTTACTTGGCAAAATACGGCAAAAATTTCACATAACTAAAATTAGGTTCATCGTATTTTTCTCCCAACCACGAATTGTACAGAAAATGGATTTCTGATGGGAAATGTAACATTTGTGACAACTGTAACGAAACCAGTAGCTTTTTTGGCGGCGGGAGCAGAATCTGCCAATAATGTGTTTTATATGGAATTCTACGACAAGTTCGTAGGCTCGTAGGGGGAGTTTTTGAACTGGGAAATTTAGTTTGAAGAACTCCACATTTGGAAAATTTTGTGGCAACTCCATTGTTTTTGGTTAATCTCACTCGATTTTACTATATTTGTCTCGTACTCCTAGCATTTTCAGAGCAAATGGTATCCCCCAACCGCGTGGGACACTCGGACAGGCTACCTTGTATCCCCTCAGTTAATCTGTTCCTTCTTGTCATCATCCTTGGTATACATTCCGTTCTGTATTGGTATTGTTTTATAAGTAGTGTTGGTGGTGTAGTATTGGTATAGGTAGTGTAAAAATTGTAGTGCTAATGTTAGGATACTGTAGAGTGTAAATAAGAAACCCTATGTCGCCCAGGGGCACGGTCTGGCATTTTATTCTGGCTTACCCCAGACGATTATGTTCGTCGAAGGGAGAGCTCTGGGCGTCAAAGGGCTAAATCGTCTTTTGTAAATACCTTGAATCCAGAACCAGCTGACAACTTAAAGAAATAAAGGAAGAAACAAACTCCGAACTATAGTGTCATCTTGATAACTCACGATATGAGCTAAAATCAAGAGAATTACAATGAAATTGTGATATTTCTTCTTTATTTCAAAGACATCATCAGACAGAATTCTCTTGATTTTAGCTCTCTTGATCTAAAATCGATTTGATTTTAGCTCATATCTTGAGTTATCAAGATGACACTATTGTTCGGAGTTTGTTTCTTCCTAAATACCTTGAACGTAAGTAGATTTAAGTTTTTTAATTGTGAAACTTGCAAGATGTAACTGTAAAATCCGATGCATGTACTTGCTATCCTATGAAAAAACAGTAAGTAATAAAAACAGAAACAAAAAATACCCATTTCATTTACATGACCATATTTCCGACAAGCCCAAGTGCATATACTTTAACTTTGGGACGACGACTTGAAACTTTCAAGCGAAAACTAGCTCCGCAAGTATGAAGCAAATCCACCATTGGGAATAGTACTCCTGTTGGAGGGAGTGAGATTTGCTGTCCGAAGTCAAAGTACGCTCGACTCGAAGCCATGAAGCCAAGAGTGTAACCATGGTAATAATTTGTAGTTTGTTCTTCCCCACTTTAAGGTGAGTAAATGGTCAGATCATTTCCTTATTATCTTTCTTTTTGCTTTCTTTTTGCTTTCTTTTTGCTTTCTTTTTGCTTTCTTTTTTGTTGCGCGTCTCTTCATGTTAAAATTTGATATGCTTCGATAAACTGTACATCCTTTGTTTTTACGCAAAGACCCCTTCCGCACAACGAACGGTATTATGGGAGACGTGGAAGTGGTCAATTTAAATGTAGATTGATAAGCTTAGAATATACCTCATTTTCAAGAAAACAAACTGAGTAATTAAAATGGCTCTTTTTTTCCTCCACGCACTTTACAGGATCCGTTAGTCGCATGTTTAAAAGCGTTTTGACGAGGCGCAATCACTGGCTATTGTTATTCATTTCGAAACACGTGCCATTTTTCTAATCTCTTCCTTAATTTGCCGAGTAAATACGGGTGTCCTCTTTTGTTTAGAAAATTTCCAGACGACGTTCAGATGACGGGAGGCCAGCTTACCAATCAGATTACTCAATCGCTAATTGCAGTTTCGATTTGCTTACTTTATGTAGGGTATTAGAAGCTTGCTACACCGTACTTTGGTCCGAAGTCGGTAGAGTAGTTGCTGGGTAGTTCATCGTCGTCTGATTTTTAGCTCAACGTGCTACAGGAATTCTTTGCAGGTAAGTTTTCCCCTCATTTTATTGTATAACGCCTGCCATTAAGACTTCCGGAGTCAAGAATTCTATCATGTGAAGAGTAGTGAAATCCGTTGATTACCTCATTTTAAGTACGAACGATAGGCAAGGGTGATATTTTTGTAATTTGTCGAAATTCTATGAGAATGACAGCTGAAACTCATCTGGTGCTTTTGCGAAGATTATCAAAATATTCACAACTTTTTCTAATGCTAGACTAGGCGTTCTTTTGTCTCCTTTTCCTTTTGCTTCCCTTTATTGTGCTCCGAAGGCGTTAAACGTCAACAAGATTGAAGTTAGGCCGGAAAAACCCATTCATTTGTCCTAATGATTAAAACTAATGCAACTGATTTGTTTCTTTTTTTTTTTACATTTGTTTTGTGGAAGAAGTTTTGATAAATATTTCATCGTCCACTTAGTCTACAGTTCGGCGTTTCTTTTACTTCAGGAAATTAAATTATTGCGAGCAGTTGGTTCCAATTCAAGTTGTAATCGCTTCGACTTATACGAAATAAGTTACATTCAGAAACACCCGAAGGGCTAACAGTGATTCATTGTCTAATTGTTTGTGCTTTCTTGTCACTGTGTTTGACCAGTTTCATCGAGTTATTCCCACTATTACTGCTGACTTTAAGAGCGACTGAAAGTAACTGATATAAGCTATTAAAACATATCGTAATCTGAATTGTGAACTACTTGTGGAAAACCAAAAATGTTGGGAAACGGCTGGAACTTAGGTGTAAAAAACTATTTTGTTTCTGGTGTCTAAATTTCAGAGTTTCTATCCTTTCTAACTATTTTCCTATCTGAGGGTGTTACTGTGTTTCATTCTCCGTCTTTGCTTAAAACAAAGTTGGCGAGGCTTTTTGGAAGAATCAATTTAATGTACGGGATAGATGATAATTTTTCAGCCATGATTAGACACAAAAAGCTGTTTACCAGTGGGAAACTTCCTGTCTCTTCCTATGTCAAGAACCTATTGAATTTTTCTACTGACGTTCGCCTAAGAACTACCTGTGAATTTACCGTATGTTCATAACATGCGATACAAAGCGTTGATTCTCAATTCATATTGTATTACTTTACCGGTATATGGAAATATTTATCGTCATTATTGATTTACCGTCTCGTGCATGAGGGATTGAAAGCCTTCTTTCCCGTTAAAATGAGTTACACGAGCAATAATTAGTATTATTTAGATCGATTTCAAAATCGGCACACCGGCGTACTGTGTTGTAGTAATCAAACAATTAAGATATTTAGTAAAACTTTAAGTATGTAAGGGATTACTAAGACATATTACCGGCTCTTCCTGTCGTCGACTGTCATAAATTGGTTCTAATTTCTTTTATGCAAATAGCCTTTTGTTCTCATCTACCAGTAACACAAAAAAATTGATATTGAGTTGCACTGACGCTTCGAAGGAAACTCTTCTCTCACTTCTTGGCTAAGTACCATCTGCAAAATGTTACTACTACTTTTTCATGTAGTCGTTGCTAGCAAGCGCTTATTTGTTTATGAAAATAGTAAATTATATTAAGATCTTAGGAGCTCCATAAGGCTCGGTTATCGATCAAAAACGATTTTTGAAGGTCGGAACAAACATTCGTCCGACAAATCAGCTGCGAATACTATCGATGACCTTGTGCCCTTCCGTCAAACAACACAGGCTAGTTCAAAGTCGTTATTATTTTTCCGACGATGCGTATAATTAATCAGTATAGTATACATCACGACAGTTATTAGTCATAGTAGAAAAAATAATTAAGAACGTTCTGAGGGCTAGAACCATTCTGAATTTTCGTTGTTCTTAAGTAAAGTTCCTTTATTTATACTAGATAACCCTATCAGCTAAACTACGCAGTTTTCCGTAGAGGTCCAGTAAGGGCCATCCCTCATGGGTCCAGTGTTACTACAGGAGGAGACCGGAGTACCCGGAGAAAACCTGCGATGTTTGGTAGGGTCAAACCGGACAACACTCTTTTCCCATATGACCAAGGTAACTTTAATCAGAAGACTGCACGGAGCCGGAATGGAACCTGGTCACAGTGGTGAGAGACACGTGCGCTATCAGGGGTGGGATGAATATGCTTAATTTTGGATAATATCCAAACAATACCCAAATTTAGGCTTTGCTTTCCCGTTCTGATTGCGCCTCGGCGTTACAGTCTGCCAGCCCACAATCGCATACAAACAACTGTTGCGACGTCAGTATTCACCTAAAATTACTCGGGAAAAACCCGAGTTCGTACCCTTCAGGATTGGGACATTAGATTTAAACTTAACGTGTCATCGCTTATGTTAAAATCAAAAACATTTGTATACAGCGATAAACTGCATGTCCTTTACCATTTTGACTATTCAACAAAATTACGAAAAGTTTAAAGCAAGAACTGTGTCGTCAGGATGGCAATCGAGTTGGTCGACGCGACTGTACGTTAAATAATGAAATATTGTTGGTGTCCACCCTTGCTTATAATTTGTTTAGCGCTGTAAACCCTGGACACGTTGGGCAAAGTTACAGCCACTTGTAAGCAATATTTCGTGAAATCCTTATTGGTATACACGAGAATATTTCCAGTTCGTAAAATTAAATAAAAAAAGAAAAATCACTGTAGTGGTAAGTTAGTGAAATCCTTACCCTAAAAGTATCTTGACCTGAATTTTTCTTTAATGCTTACCCAATATCTAATCCTAATGTCGCTCTCTAGTTTCAATTCACATTCTCGTCTATGTTATTCAGTAACTGCTGCCACGTTGCGTGCTGTCAGTTGTACCGTTTGTCCGCGGCATGACTCAGGATTTCTATCTGGGAAATAAGAACGCCAAGTCTTCGCGATAAATGATCGTGGAATTACTATAAAATTAATTAACTAGTGACTTTCAAAAAAGGACATTTTAATAAATAATGGGTTGAGTTCTTTTCACCAGTTTTTTCGGCCTTTCTTTCGAAGTGAGTTGGTTGTTATTTCCGTTCTCCTTCGAGAAAGTTTTAAACTTATAAAGGCCAATACTACTTGGAAAACCTATTTCCAATCAATAGTATGATTTCACAGCGAGATAATCGTTATATATCAATTGACAATTTTTTTTTTTTTAATCTTCACAAAAGTCGTAGCCGTTAGTGCAAACACCTTCAAACTTGAAAATTCGCTATAGCAAAATTTGATAAAAAGAAATCAATGCAGCAGTAAATTAGGGAAAGCTTAAAGTTAAACATATCAGTGCAATGTTTACCCTGAATATAATCCTAATGTTGCTCACTGGCTTCAAATATCATTCTGGTCTATGACATTTAGTAATTGCTGCTACAATGCATTCGTGCCGTATCCTTGGCTTTAATGTTATATGAAATCTTAACATGTATATTTCAACCGGTTACTGTAGTACTGTAAGGCCTTTGTCAAACGGCGCAATATAATCCATGATAGTCCATGGTAGTCGATGATAGTTGAAACTCTCGAGATGATTTTTGGCCAGTTTGAATTCACTAAGCAACGCAGGTTGTCTATGGATATTCCTATTTCTTGCTGTAGTAACAGTGGACTCAAGTGACGTCTCCCGTTTCTAAATTCAGCATCAAGTATACGAGACAAGTTCGGCAAATGCAATACCGTGGTTCGCAGCGTCTGTGAATGATGATTCTTTTGGTTCTTTTCCCTCCCTAACTTTGTTATAGAGAGAAACTAGACGCTGCTTCATACTGGACATAGCTTCTTGGGCGATCAGATGTCCCTCAGAATGTTTTGCCAGTAGCAGTTTACCCTGCAGTTTAAGGGCACATCGCCTCACACAAACATCAAGTTCAAATGTAGACAAATTGTGTAAGGACTCCCCAGCTCCAGGTTCGTCTCAGAAAAAGCACGTCTCCGTTGAAGATGTCACTGTTCCTTGCTCTGGCGGGTGAAATTCTAAACTTCTGAGGCTAGGTTGTCTTCAGTGAGCGCTTTCCTCTTTTCCGCTGGTTGTAGTTTTGTTTTAATGCACTTCAGTCTGCAGGAACCATGAAACTTACCTCCGTGAAGTGAGGTTTTCAGCCATTGTTTTGTAACCCGCTCCGTCTTCTGTGTCATGTCTTGTTGATTCGAATGGACATCGCAATATCTCCGCCGTATCCTTCTGACGCAGAGCACTGGCATTTTCCCCAGTCGGTCGTCTGTTGTTTGCTGGTTTTTCCTAGGTCGTTATGGTCAACTACCGTAAATAGTTTGGCCATCGGCTATGAAAATATTACTTATGATTGCAGCATCGCAAAGACTGTATTTTAGTTATTCATAACAAGTTCTCGTGCGCAAAGTGAAGAACTTAGCTACAGTTGATCTGATTCGCTACACTGGCATGCCACGCTAAGTTACGCAAAATCCCTTTCCCGGGCATTTCGCAGAATGTAGTTTGGGAAAAAAGAAAAATAGAAAGCAACTTTAGGCTGCCTTGGTAAAACGTAAGAAAAATACACACCAATTGGCTAATTGCCTTGGAATATGAAGAACTTTAATTGAGTTGTTTGCAATGACAGACTGCTGCTAGCAAATTTAGCAAAGTTAATTCATTTAAAATAGCAAAATACGCGCGCAAATAATTTTTTTGCAAACTTTTTGTTATATCAACTGTCATTTTTCCAATTTGGCATATCTGACTTGGCCTTACACCCCAAAATGTTCCCGAAGGCTTACCCTACCTGTGTACTGCAGCTTATGCTTTTATCATCAAAGGCACAACTTTGTAAAATTATTCACCTATCTATGGAACTAGTTCAAGCAGGTGCATTTGAAAATTATCGTTAGGCAAATTAGCTATTATGGCAACCCGTGCCACCTACAGTGTGATCCATTATCGATAACTCTTGGTAAGCAACTGGCATAAAATTTTGAGCTTGGTCTTCAGAGATACTTAGAGCTTCTTTAACGATATAAAAATAAAAGTCACTTTAGTCTGCAGTGATGATAGTTACCCGAAACAACGGAAACTTTAAGCGAATTAAGCCGATCATACCTTTTTTTATTCATCACGTACAGTCGATGCCTCATTGTAAGGGTGTCCAATAAAAAATATGCCTCCATCAAACATTTGAGTGGCGTCTTTTTTACTAGACATGGCGTAATGGCATGGTTAGAGAATTGCGAAAGCCCTGTTTTTATCTCAACATCGCTTTCATATCTATCCAACTACGTAATTATGCTCTGCCTTTTAAAAAATACTGCACAAATGTTTGATGGCTGGCGTTGTTTTAAAACACTCCGTATATCTTATTATTGTGTATTTTATTTTATCAAATTCTCACAGTCTGGGCATAATATTTTCCCTTAGTTTTTCTTTTGCAGAAAACTTTGTAGTACCTAATTTGTATTACATTTGTGAATGTGTTGTCCCGAAAGAGTTATTACCTGCAGACAATGTCATGAAAAAAGCGGTCCTGTTTTTAACTTAGCTCGTTATTGGGTTGGCAAATTTGTTTTAATAAATTCCAATATTGATACTTGACAGGATCCATTAGCCGAATGATTAAAATGTGTTGTCGAACTACGATTACGGCAGCCATTGTCATTCATATCACATTATTTCTAAATAAACACAGGTTTTCTGTTCCATTTAGAACATGGTCCTTGGACAGATACTCAAAAGGTAGCCACAACGATAAGATTCCTCGTTATTCGTCGACTGAAGTTGCAAATTGCTCGCTTTGTGACGGCCTCAGAACCGAGTCCCTAGAGTCTAGGAGGAACGTGTTGGAAGTTTCCGCGAATTTTAAAGGTTTGTTGCTCTGTACCTTATAAATATACATCTAAATGTATCCTCTTACTGTGCTCTGTTAACAAATCAAGAACCCCTTACTGTTGTAACGTTGGTCAAGATTTTTTCTCATTCAACAAGTACCGACGCCGAATCCGTGACTGAATCCAGGCCGAATAATGCGATCATATATTATATCCTTATTAGGTTTATTTTACCAAAATATTAACAATAGAAGCGTATTCGTTTGAACGATGAAAATCTCCAGCAGGGATTTTATCTTTGATTGCATAAAATTCCATAATATCGTGTTGTTTATTTTCGCATTTCCAAAACCGCCATGTGCGTGTTGATTATACGGTGTCAAGTTTTCCGTGTTTCAAGAACATCTTTGCTCTGAGTTATTTTTTTTTCCCTGGTACACTTTTCAATTTGAAATATGATGAAGACAAAAATAATTGCAAAAAAAGAGAAGAAACACATTATGAAATACGGTGAAATATGGGATATGGCATTTTTATTCCGGTTTTCCTCGCTACTTCTTAAATATTTATTCTCAAGTATTACTGTAAATAATATGTGGCAAATTTAATTAAATAGTTAAATAGCTTCGGGCAAAGTAATCCGAAAGGGTGGACGCTTGTCTCGGAACTCTTTCTGTTTTATTTGCGATCTACCAATTCGGATCAATCTAATACCGGTCCAAGTGAAGAGGATCTGAAGGTTCATACACGCCAAAGGCGATGCGACAAAAAGAACACAACTTTAAACTTTACAAAGCACCTAAAATCCTGTAAGGCAAATATTTTCACCATGATCTAATTGTTCGGTACCTTTAACATTTCGTGCGGTCGGCCTCCATACAGTAGCTCGCTTCTGGAACTATCCCATTCGCCACCAGAAATAACGAAAAAACGCACCGGTTTGCTTTGTCACCTTTGGTATAAGTGGACCTTTAAGCTGGATGTCTATTAAGCAGATTTTTCCACTCGACAGAAATTTTGTAGTTGTCTTACGAACTCTTAGGTGGAACTAACTCGAAAAGTTCACAATTTTTTCGACGCCTCTGGTGAAAATCGAGCTTTAATTGGCTCGAACATCCCTGAAATAAGTTCTGGAAAAAATATAAGACCAAACTGGTTGAAGACAGGTGGTTTTCTTGTAAGTTACTCGCCGTCAATGTATCGAAGTATAATACGTTAGTGATTTAGACGAGACTGCGAAGATATTTATCAGCAGCAGATAATAGAATCATAACTGATGTCTTGTCTGGGAAGAAAATACTGTTTGGCCCACCCAGAAAATATTTGAATTGAAAAAAAAATGGACGGCGCGAAATTATTGGCCACAAGAAAACATAGTTGAATTAATAGCGCCTTTCAAATCTAATACACCGAAATATATGATTAGATATACCATTCCCAGGGACTAGATGTATTACAATAACTTTGCAGTAAATATTGTGCCATTTCCTCCTGATAAATTCAAATATCACGGTAGCTATACAATTCCAGCTATCTCGCTATTTTTAATTAAAAACGACTTTATTTTTGGTTTATTTTTAAATTGTGATTATTTTGCTTGTGACGAACCTCTCTTAATTGATATCTAATTTAATTTCGATTATCATAGTTGATATTTTTGCCATAAGGAAGCTCCCTGCAGTAACTTTTAATAGGAAGCTGGTCACTAAATATGGCTCGGCACGCATGCGTAGATAGCTATGTTGTCGAATCGTTATTCTATCACAACAGCACCGACCGCGTCAGTACAAAAGTTTAGGACGTTTGCTTCCGTGAATTTCTTTAAAATTTGGTAAATAACGCCAACACAATAAGTGTAACAACATATCGAATTTTCTAAATTTTTCGTAATACAGAATCTTTTAAAATCCATTAAGTTTATAGCGAAAACCTACCTTGACAACTTTCTCTGATATTTTAATATTTTATTAAAAAAGTGTTAAATAAGAAAAAATATTAATTGTATTAACTCTTTCCTCTCCGAGGATTCCCCCCTGGACGAGTAAAATTGTCTGGCGTTAGCCAGAGTTAAATATTAAAGTTACTATAGGTCACTGAGGACCTATTAGGACAGGAAGGAGTTAAGGAGATAGGTTTTAAACCCTTGTTAACTCTTTCCTGTCCGAGGACTTTCTCCTTGACGAGTAAAATCGTCTAGCATTAGCCAGAGTAAAATACTAAAGTCTCCATAGGTCACTGAAGACCTATAGGGATAAGAAGGGGTTAATAACCGGTATAATTGCATGTTTACTACATTGGCTTTTTATTTACAGTAATCTTCGTCATTAATCGTTCAATACTGTTTTATATCTTTCTTTACCATTTTCTTTTTTTTAGTGTTTTGGCCAGAAGCAACGACGATGAGAATTGTAGCGATTCTAGTTGTTTTGCTGGACGTGTTTCAGGTAGGTGTATTATGGATAAGCAAAGGAGAAAAGATGGAAATGAAAGGAAAATTATCAAGAAATCAGTAAAAGATGAAGGGAAAATGAAGGAAGAAGAAATAAAAATAGAAAAAGTATGGGAAATTTTGTGCGTTGGAAATTGAAACGGTAGCAACAGAATTGAAATAAAGGACGATTGCTAGAAAGGTGAAAAGAAGAGGGTGAAAAAAAAAGCGAAAAATACGGAAGAGGAAAACGCGATAAACCGTTTCACTTTTTTGTAGGTTGTCCCAACTAGTGCATCAAGCTTTGATTCCACTTCCCCAAATATTGTTTTGGCGGATCAAGGTAATTATTATCTAGTTTGAACTGAAAACGTAGAAGTTTACTGAGATTAAGTCACGAGTCAACAAAAGGAATGAAAGTAGCAAAAATAATGGTTCACTGTAATAAAAAATAGTGACTTGCATGCAAAGATTATCGCTGACTTCTATAAAACATGTAATTAATGGCTTTAGTGAATTATGCTGTACAAATTGTGGTAAGTGAAGACTCAGAAAATCTCTGCTCTGAGTTCCAGACGGCTTTCGAACCCGCAACCCTCTGAATGGTAGCCGAACGCTCCAACCATTGAGCCACGAGAACTGAGACTTTTAGTAGACAATGACTTGCTGGACTGCTAGTAATTTTGAGGTGTAGGATAATCTTCAGTAAGTTCTTGTTATTTTCACTTTGCTCGTCCATATGAGTTCCAGTGGTTCAATGATAAGGGCCTCTGGCTATCATTTCAGAAGATTACGTGTTCGAGTCCTGTCTGGAGCTCAACGTTATTCAAAACCTTAAATAGTGTCCAAATGCAATCTACGAAGACAAATAAATGAACATGCAATTCTAATTGTCATTCTCCTTGCTGGAACTCTTGCTCTTTGAATTTCAGATTCCCAATTTGTTGGAGAGTTTAACAGAAGCAACATCAACATTTCTTACAATATCTCTCCAAGAACAAATGTCTCTCAATTCCTACTCTCATCTCTAGAGTTGTGTGCCGACGCTGGGCACCCGCTACTTTTTATAAAAAATGACACCTTTCTTGGCTGTGGTACACTAATCATAAACTCAACGAGCTCAACGTTTGATGTGACGAAAAATTCCAGGAATACAACGGAAAATTGTACCAGAACTCCTTGTGAAGTTAACACAACAGGCGATACTCCAAACAGAAACTTGACAAGCATGCTATCCAATGTGACAGAAAACTCGCGCAATACCACGAGAAACTGTAGCAGTGCTCTTTGTGAAGTTAACACAACAGGCGATACTCCAAACAGAAACTTGACAAGCATGCTATCCAATGTGACAGAAAACTCGAGCAATGCCACGAGAAACTGTAGCAGTGCTCTTTGTGAAGTTAACACAACAGGCGATACTCCAAACAGAAACTTGACAAGCATG